>PVJL010001065.1:0-302233 GCA_004026885.1 Lyroderma lyra | reverse complement strand
TCTGATCTTCGATATCACTAATTCTTTCCTCCATCTGGTTGGCCCTGTTTCCTATGGCAGTTATTTCATTTCTCACTTCTTTTATTGTATTATTTATCTCTCGCATTTCCATCTCAATCTTCCTTATGTTTTGAATTTCTTTGTTAAATTGTTCCTTTTGTTCATGAAGTTCCTTTTTTATGTCATTCATGTCCTTTTTCACATTGTTTTTCAGTCATGATGCTTTGCCAGTATGTTTTCATTTCTCTCGCAGCCTTTAGAATGGTTACTTTAAATTCTCTGTCATGTAATTTGGAAATTTGTAGGTCTAAGAAGCTGTCTTGATAAATTTCCTGTTCTTTCTGAGGAGTTTTAGTTTTTAAGGAATTCATCCTCTGCTGGGTTCTTCCTCTTTGACATGAGGGCGTTATGTTCAGTAGTGCCCAGGAGCCCAGATTGATATTTTTGTGGTGTCTTGCTGTAGGGCAGACACGAGGTGGTACTGGGTGGGCAAGTTTTGGGAGAGGGAGGGGTTGTTTATTTCTTATTTCTGGTCTCCTGCTACATTTGGAGGCGGTGTGCATCTATCATTGTCCCTCCACTTCCTGTAGTTAGTTAGTTGGTTGGGGAGGTTGTAGGAAAGGGGAGAGGCCAACAAAAGGCACACCGGGGCAGCTCCACCTTCTGCCCTCTGCTGGGGAAGCTGGGTGATGCGGGCCAAGGCTGCTCCTGCTGCTGGGGCAAATGCTATCAAATCTACCTTTATTCCCGGGCCTGCTTCCGTGGCCAAATGTTGGGGCAGATTTTGCGGGCTCACACTGCTTTAGGACCCAGGGGCGCGCGAGCAGGCGTGCACACAAGTCCGAAGCTGTTGGTCTGACCCCCCGGTAGGAAAGCAGCCAGCCCGCCTCCACAGCAGGCCTGGAATGGGAGCCGCAGCCCCGTCTGTGTAGGGGTTGTGCACAGCTGTGCAGCAGCCAGTCCACCTCTGCAGCGGGCTGGGACCAGGCACCGCAGCCCTGTGCAGGAGCCACGTGCACCTGTGCTGTGGGTCCCAACGGAGCCCAGAGCCAAGATGTTGTCTCTGCAGTTCAGAGTCCTCGCTCAGCCCTGCTACCACTCAAGAGTTCCAGAGCCTGGCTCCCAAGGTCTGTCCCCAACTCGCCACTCCAAATTCCAGCTCCCCGCCCAGCTCCCCAATGGACTCCCACTGTTCTGCTGCTTTGCTAGGGTTTTTCCTCTTCTCGCCTCTTGGCTTCTTCCCTCCCATGCACTGCAGTCAGCCACGATCAGGCCCTGTTGTGATCCGTCTTTGCTCCCTCCCCTCTCTCCTGCTTGCCCCTTTCTCTCCAACCCTTAGGTGTTTACTTGCGATGCGTGGATGTCTCAGCTGCCGTTTTTTGCCACCTAGGGTCCTCTTTCTTGGCTCCTGGGTGGCCGTTCAATTGTGTTTTCTGGGAGAGGCTTTAGGGACCTCTTCTCCGGTCGCCATCTTGTCCTCCCCTATATTTAGTTCTTTAATTCTTTTTGAGTTGATACTTGTGTATGATGTAAGATAATGGTCCTGTTCATTCTTTCGCATGTGGCTGTACAGTTTTCCAACACCATTGACTGAAGAGACTCTTCTTTCCCTATGATATATCCCTGGTACCTTCATTGTAAATTAATTGACCATGTATGCATGGATTTATTTCTGGACTAGCTATTCTCTTCCACTGATGTATGTGTCTGTTTTTATGCCAATACCATACTATTTGGTTACTTTAGCTTTGTAATATAGTTTGAAATAAGTAAGTGTGATGCCTCCAGCTTTATTCTTCTTTCTAAAGATTGCTTTAGCTATTCAAGGTCATTTGTGGTTACATAAAAGGTTTAGGATTATTCTATTTCTGTGAAAAATGCCATTGGAATTTTGACAGGGATTACATTGAATCTGTAGAATGTTTGGGGCAGTATGGACAGTTTAACAATATACTTCCAATCCATGAGCACAAAATATGCTTCCATTTATTTGTGTTTTCTTCCTTTTCTTTCATCAATGTCTTGTTTTCAGCATATAGTTCTTTCACATCCTTGGTTAAATTTATTCCTAGGTATTTTTTCATGTAATTTTAAATGAAATAATTTTAATTGTTTTTGTATATTAATTTTGATCCTGTAACTTCACTAAATTTATTCATTAGTTCTAAATTTTTGGATAGAATCCTTAGGGTTTATTATTATATATACAGGGTTTGGCACAAATAATGCCTCTTTTTTATGAGTTGGTAATCTATACCAAATGTTTTATTATAAAATCATAAGCATGGAATTCTGTAATGTAAAAATACTACACTCAAGCATGTTCTATGACATTTTAGGTGAAATATTCAAATCGCTGTCCATCTTGTGTGAGACATTCACATACAGTGTCTGGCGTTATTTCTGCCAAACCCTGTATAATATCATGTCATCTGCAAATGATGATAATTTTACCTCTTCCTTTCCAAATTAGATGTCTTTTATTTTTTTTTCTTGCCCAATTGCTCTGGCTAGGACTTTCAATACCATGTTGAATTAAAGTAGTAAGAGTGGTCATTCTTTTTTTGTTCCCGAGACTAGAAGAAAAGCTTTCAACTTTGTGCCATGAAGTGTGATGTTAGCTGTGTGCTTGTCATATATGCCCTTTATTATGTTGAGGTGGTTGCTTCTATACCCACTTTGTTGAGAATTTTTATCATAAATGCTTCTCACATGCTTTTTTCTACATTTTTTTCCTTCATCTTGTTAAGGTGGTATATCATGTTAATTAACTTGTGTATGTTGAATTATCTTTGTGTTCCCTGAATGAATCCCACTCGATCATAATATATGATCCTTTTACTGCAGTCATTTCCAACCTGTGGCCTCAGGACAACTTTGAATGTGGCCCAACATAAATTCTTGAAAGATTGAGATTTTTCTGTGACCTTTCTTTAGCTCATAGTTATCATTAATGTGTTTTATGTATGGCCCAAGACAATTCTTTTTCCAATGTGGCCCAGGGAAGTCAAAAGGTTGGACACTGCTGTTAATTTGATTTGCTAGTAATATTTTTTGAGGATTTTTGCCTCTATGTTTATCAGAGATAATTGGCCTAAAATTTTTCTGTGTGATGTTCTTGTCTGGTTTTGATATCAGTGTAACGCTGTTCTCCTAAAACAAGTTAGAAAGTAGTCCCTCTTTAATTTTTTGGAAGAGTTTGAAAAGGTTAGGTATTAAATCTTTTTTGAATATTTGGTAGAATTCACCAGAGAAACTGCCTGGTTCTGCCATTTTATTTTGGGGGAGGTTTTTGATTACTGTTTCACTATCCTTTCTAGCGATTGGTCTATTCGTGTTTTCTAATTCTTCATGACTCAGTTTAAGAAGGTGGTATAATTTTAAGAATTTGTTCATTTCTTCTAGATTGTCCCATTTGGTGGTATATAGCCTTTCATAACATTTTATAATTATTTTTATTTTTGTGGTATTCATTGTAACTTCTCTTACATTTCTTTATTATTTTCAATTACAGTTGACATTCAATATTATATTTGGTTCAGGTGGACAACATAGTGTTTAGACATTTAGATAACTTACAAAGGGATCCCCCTGATAAGTATAGTATCCACCTGGTACCATACATGGTTATTACAATATTATTGATTATATTCCCCATCTTATGTTTTGTAACTACCAATTTGTACCCTTTAATCCCTTCCCCATTTTTGTTCATCCTCTAACCTGCCTCCCATCTGGCTACCATCAGTTTATTCTCTCTATCTATCAGTTAGTTTCTGTTTTGTTTGTCCATTTATTTTGGTTTTTAGATTCCACATGTAAGTGAAATTATATGGTATTTGTCTTTCTTTGACTTATTCCACTTAGCATAATACCCTCTGGCTCCATCCATATTGTCATAAATAGTAAGATCTCATTCTTTTTTATGGCCAAGGAATATTGCATTGTATGTATGTACCACATTTTTTTTTATCCAATTGTCTATTGATAGGGACTTAGGTTGCACCCATATCTTGGTTATTGTATATGAAATGTCTTTATTCGCCTCTTATTAGAGTCTTTGTGTTACAGTCTCTTTTGTCTGATATAAGTATTGCTACATGAGCTTTTATTTTCATTTGCTTTTGTATGAAATACTATATTCCATCCCTTTACTTTTAGTCTGTGTTTATCTTTTGATCTGAAGTGAGTCTCTTAAAGGCAGTATATGTATGGCTTTATTTTTCTGATCCATTCAGGCACTCTGTCTTTTGCTTGGAGCATTTAATCCATTACATTTAAAGTAATTATTGATAAATATATAGTTATTTTCATTTTCTTATTTATATTTTTATTTTTTTTCTTCATCTTCTTAAAAACTCTTCCTTTAACATTTCTTATAATGCCAGCTTGGTGGTGATAAACTCCTCTAACTTTGCCTTGTCTCTGGAGCTCTTTTCTCTCTTTCAGTTCTAAGTGATAGCCTTGCTGGGTAGAGTGATCTTGGTTTTAGGTCTTTGCTTTTTATTATTGTGCCAATCCCTTCTGGCCTGCAAAGTTTCTGCTGAACAATCAGCTGATAGTTTTATGGGAGCTCCCATGTATGTAACTACTCTTCTCTTGCTACTTTTAAGATTTTCTCCTTGTCTTTAACCTTTGGTATTTTAATTATAATGTACCATGGCTTGGGCTTCTTTGCGTTTATCTTATTTGGGACTCTCTGGACTTCCTGGACTTGTGTGTCTATTTTCTTTGCCAGGTTGGGGAAGTTTTCAGTTATTTTTTCAAATAGGTTTGCAATTCTTTGCACTCTTCTCTTTTTGGTACCTCAGTGATATGACTGTTGTTCAACTTGATGTTTTCCTGGAGGTCCCATAAGCTGTCCTGATTTTTTTTTCTGCTCCAACTTAATGTTTTCTACTACTTTGTCTTCTAAATCACTGATTTGTTCCTCTGCTGTTGATTCCTTGTAGTGTATTCTTCATTTTCGTTATTGTATTCTTCACATTTTTTGGCTACTTTTTATGGTTTCTATCTCTTTATTGACATTCTCACTGAGTTCATTTATTCTTCCCCTAAGTTCATTGAGCATCCTCATAACCAGTATTTTGAATTCTGTCTGGAAGATTGCTTGCCTCCAATTTGTTTAGTTCTTTTTCTGGAGTTTTGTCTTATTCTTTTATTTGGGACATGTTTCTTTGTCTCCTCATTTTGGCTGCCTCCCTGTATTTATGTCTATGTAGTAGATAGATCTGCTATGTCTCTCAGTATTGGGAGGAAAGCCTTGCAGTTTGTGTCCTGTGGGGCCCAGTGGTGCAGACTCCCTGCTCACATTAGCTGGGTGCTCCATGTATGTCCCTTGTATTTTCCCTCCTGTTGTAGTTGAGTCTTGATTGCTGTTGGCATGTCAGTCAGTGGGAATGACCCTCAGGCTGACTGGCTAAGAAGACTGACTGTGACTATAGCGAGTAAGCTGTTGTGTAGGGTCTGACCCCCCCTGGAGTAGAATCTGCTTTATTAAAGCTCTGATGCTTGCCAAGTCCACCCTTTGGTTGTGGCATTTGTTGAGCTAGTTGGATGGTACTCTGGTGTGATCTGAATCTAGCTACCAAGTGTGTTGGTTCCGAGGCTCTTGGAAGGGCCTCCAGTGCAGGCTGAGGTCAAACACTGCAGGCTGAGGTCAAACACTATCTGTGCCAGACCAGGAGCCACCTAGTAGGAGCTACAAAGTAATCTTCAGTTAGTAGCTGCCTGTGCTTGGCTTGGAGGCACTTGGGAGAGAATGTACTGTGAATAAAGGCCAGCTGCCACTAGTGCTGGGTGGGGCACTTATGAAGAGGTACAGGGCATGCTGAGGCCAGCCATTGTTTGTTTGGTTCATAGACCTTTGAGAGAGTTTGAAAAAGTCTGCAGTGTGGGTTGATGCTGGTCACTTTTGAGGAACACTTCTGAAGAGGTTCCAGCTGGTTCAAATGTAGGTTGGGGTGAGTGTACCAGGTGAAACGTGCAGTGTTAGTCGGGTAAATGAAGATTCAGATATGGCTCCTGCCTGTGTCTGCACTCTGGGTAGAGGGAAGGTGCAACAAAGGAAAATGGCACCTGCCAGCACTTCTATCAGTAAAAGAGCTGCCCTCCAGCCTTCACAATAAAGCCTGAGAATTCAGTTCCACACCATTATGTCCCTGGCACTTTTTGAGCTGCTGTCTCAAGGCAAGTGTTTGTGAGTGAGTGAGTCTTTGTGTGGGCTGTTTAAGGGGATGCCTGGGTTTCCAGCAGCCTGTCTCACCTAGATGGAATCTTCCTTGATTTTCACAGCCAGATATGCAGACACCTCTTCCCAGCACTGGTGCTCCAGGTTCGGGAGGTCAGTGTGGGGCTGATACCCCTTCTCCTCATGGGGAACCTCCACAGCCAAGATATCCCTCTTGATTCATAACCACCACACATTGATGTGGGACTAGCTCATTTCATATCCCCTTCCCTCCTACTCTCAAAGTGGCTTCTTTTTTTATATCATTATAATTATAGCACTTCGGTTCAGCTAGTTTTCAGGTGGTTCTCAAGGGTGGTTATTCTATAATTCAGTTGTAATTTTGATGTGGTCCTGGGAGGAGGTAAGCATGGTGTTTCCCTGCAGCACCATCTTGACTGGAAGTCTCTTTTTATATTTAATCTTAATCTTCTGATTTTAATCTTCTCTTTTTTAAATTAGTGAGTCTAGCAAAAGTTTGTTGATTTTGCCTATCTTTTCAGAGGACCAACTCTTCATTTCATTAATTTTTTCAATTGTCTTTTTATTCTCTATTTCTGTTCTGATTTTCATTATTCTCATCTTTCTACTAGTTTGGGGGTTTCATTTGTTCTTATTTTTGTTTTAGTTTCTTAAGTGTAATGTTATATTGTTTGAGATATTTCTTGTTTCTTGAGGTAGACTGTATTGCTTAAACATTCCTCTTAGTACTGCTTTTTTTGTATTCCAAAGATTTAGGTGTGTCATAATTTTCATTTGTCTCTGTGTACCTTTTTAGTTTTCTTCTCATAGTTTATTTCTACTTTCAGACAGTTGGGGTCAAAAATGATGCTTGATATGATTTAAATGATTTTAATCTTCTTAAATTTATTGATACCAGTATTGTGTCCCAACATATGGTTTGTTTTTGAGAATACTCCATGTGCACTTGAGAAAAATGTTTGTCACTTTGGGATGGAAAGTTTCATAAATAGCAGGGGTATCAAAAAATGTACACAAATTTTAAGAGATTAATTATGTATTACATAAATACTGATGGTAAACACTTGGAGCACCTCTTGTAATTGCAGAAATCAAACATGACTTGTGTTCATCTTTTATTATTGGTATATATTAAGTATTACAATATTAATAGTTTTTTTCCTTTCTTAAAATGTGTATACATTTTTTTGGCTCCTTTGCATTACATTCATCTCATCTAATGTGTCACTTAAAGCTGATGTCTTCTCATTGACTTTCTGTCTACTCTAAATGACCTATCCACTGGTATAAGTGGGGTTGTAAAATCTTCTACTATTAGTGTGGTGCTGTCTCTTTACCCCTTTAGGTCTGCTAATAATTGGTTTATATATTTTGATGCTGTTAAGTTGGGTGCACATATGTATTAATAAATTTTGTCTTCTTGATGAATTATTATAAAGTATCCATCTTTTTCTCTTGTTACCCTTTTTATCTTGAGGTATATTTTATGTAATATAAGTATGGGTATACCCACTTTTCACTGAATATCATTTGCTTGGAGTATCATCTTCCACCCCTTCACTTTGATCCACAAATTACTGAATAACCACCCATAAAAACCCTCTTATGCATTCTTCTTTTCAATAATTCTTATTAAATTATTCTGGAGAGATGAGCAGTCATTGAGTTATATGAGACAATATAAAGTATGGGAAGCAAAATATGCATGAGAGCAGCTGAGCAGTACTACCCCAATCCTCTAAATCCCCTAAATAATTTCAGTGATTCTCTTCTTTCCCCAATACTTAACGGTCCTCATATAAAAGCACAATAGTGGCTGTAAGAATTCTGGCATCTGGAGGCTACACTTTGATAATTGACTATCAGTGACATGAGTGTTAGCTTGCAGGGATGATAATCAGCTTTTAATTGGACATAATCCCATTGGTTAATAAGTTAACTCACAAAAGTGACCCCTTATAATATAATTAACCACATAAAATGTACTGTCATAGAACAATAATTAATATTTGCCTAGCCTGTGCATTTTCTCTTAAGTCTGACATTTGCCACATAAAGGAGATATTATTATTACCATTGACAAACCCACCCAGATAACATGAGGAAACCAACATCTACTAGAAATGTGAACTGTGACAATTTGAACCCAGGTCTTGTGACTTTTGTTCCCATTTGTCAAATATTTATTGAAAAGCTATGTTGCACATGACAACATGGATAGACCCAGAGGGTATTATGTTAAGTGGAATAAGTCAGACTGAGAAAGACAAATACCATATGATCTTATCTATATGTGGAATCTGAAGAACAAAATAAATGAACAAACAAAACAGAAACAGACTCATAGATACAGAGAACAAACTGATGGTTACCAGGGGGAAATAGGGTTGAGAAGCTGGGTAAAAACACATGAAGGGATTAAGAAATACAAATTAGTAGTTACAAAATAGTCATAGGGATGTAAAGTACAGCATAGAGAATATAGCCAATAATGTTGCAACAACTATGTATAGTGCCTGGTGGGTACTTGCCTGATTGGGGGGATCACTGCATAAATTATATAAATGTCTAACAAGTATGCTATACACCTGAAACTAATGTAAAATAATATTGAATGTCAACCATTAAGTGAAGAAAAATAAATAAAAGCATCTATGTTGTGAAAATACAATATAGAAACAAACAATTCAGTAATGAGGGAAGAAATTAACAAAAATAATTATCATTTATTTTAAAATAAGATTCTACCTACAAAAATTGAATTTATACCTATCTTGAGATGTAAAGCAAGGGAGTCATATTTATGAAATTTAAAAGACACTGAAGTAACTCTTTTTTTTGTTCAACTTGAACATATACATAGTTTATTTGTAAAATTTGATACTGAAATCAAATTGATATTTTACTTATATTTTTAAGTTATATATTACACAAATAATAATTTAATGATATTATTGGAAATCTTTTCTTACCCTACATATTCTTTCTGGATCATCTCACCATCACCTGTAGCTTTAACAATCTGGAATTCCCCAAATCTCTACTGCCTGCATCAGATCTAACATCTGATGTTATCCTAATAGCTAACTTCAGACTGATTCAAAGATGCATGGCAAATCTCCTAGATGTCCCACTGACCCTTATAACTTGAAATATCCAAAAGAAAATGACAGGTCTCCTCTCAAGCCTTCCTCTAGTCACCCAGTTATCCCAATAATCTAATCAGTAATGCTCACTAAATAAAATTTTAAAAACAAGAATAAAATATCTGTAAAAGTATGTTAATAATTAAACATTTATATATTTAGTGGACACAAATCTTTCAGAAGTTATCTAATTTAGAAAGCAAGTTTTCAGCTTTGAACCATTTTCCTGCTTGAGCCTGCTCCTATCTCTTTGAAGTGTACTTTCAATAAACTGTTTTACCTCTAAAAAAAAAAAAAAAAAAAAGCTTTGAAAATAGTATTATAGAATGCTAGATATGAGATAAATTAAGCTTAATAAATTTACTTTAAAATACTTTCTGTATAAAAACTTTGTATTTTCTAGACTTAAATATAGTAATATATAAAAGTTATCTTGAGATATTTATTCCACATTGCTTAATGGCCACAATTATGCTTTTCAATATAGTACTTAGGAAAGGCTTTTAAATAACCTGTTCAAGTTAATAAACCCAGAGACTCCAGGGAATGTAATTATCTGGTTTGTTTTGAATCAGACTGCCTGCTCTTTGTCTAGTGTTTTAATAAGGTCTACAAGGATTACAACCAGTCAACATTTAAATTATGAAATGTCTAGTCAACCTGAAGGAAATAAAAAGACTAAATCATATGGGAAATTGGGTATTCCTACAGGACTGTAGGAATATTATTTACCACCATAGCAAGTGTAAGTTTGAAAACCAGGAAACACAGGGTTCAACCAGGGTTTTGTCAACAACAACAACAAAAAGCCAACACCTACTTCTCAACATGAGCTCTCTCTACAGAAACAAGAACAGACTCATCTACTATAGCAAACCACGTGGAGAAAAGTATTACCACATGTTGTAGCAAAGACCACAGGTTTGATCTTTAATCTTAGCTATTTTAGAAAGAAAATAGTTATCACATTGGTTACCCAACTCAAGTTCTTTTTACCTGCACACATCCAATGGAGACACAAACAGGAGTTGGCCCCAGAAAGAAGAAATAGCACCAAGCCTGGAGAAACAGGTGAGCTAGTGCTCTTGAGACCTGGCTTTTTGACGGTGTGTAGGTTACAGATGATACAGGGAGAAAATCACAAGACATCCTGGGTTAGGAGTTTAGAGTCGTATTGGGAACTGATTGATTGGAGGTGAGGTAATGAATTATTTCTTCAGGTCTTAAAGACAGTTCTGGGGTCTTTTCTGGAGTCTCTCTGGTCTCATGGGAAAGTAGCCTTAGGGCTCAGGAACTGAAACATAACTTAAGTCAAGGTGCTATCTTTAGCCCGCCAGAGGTCCGGATATTGTGACCATTTGTCATGTCTGGGCTCAGTCTTCTGCCTCAGGGACTGATGATTATCCAGAAAAAAAGACTAGGTCTCTGAAGGCTGTGTGTACATGTATAGAAAGGGATGACTTCTAGAATTAGAATTTATTTCTTTTTTCTATTAGATTCAGGTGTATAAAATATAATGTTTAGCTATTTATACCTCTCACAGTGATAACCCCACATCTACTACCCATCTTACACCATATATAACTATTCCAGTACCATCGACTATACTCGTGTTCCCTATGCTCTACTCTACATTCCATGACTGTGTGTGTGTATGCTGTCCAGAAACATCCAGCCATAAATGCCTCTATTTTTCTTTTTATTAAATTTATTGGGGTGACATTGGTTAGTAAAATTATGTAGGTTCCAGGTGTACAGTTATCATCTACATGTTGCATTGTGTTCTCACCACCCAGTGTCACTTCTTTTTCCATCACCATATATTTGAATTCCCCTCCTTCCTTCCCTACCCCATCCCTTTCCTTCTGAAATGCCTCTATTTTTCATATTACATGGCTGGATACTTTCCGGACAGCCCTTGTATGTTTTCTGTTACAATCGATTCCATGTGAGTCTGGGTCTTCCCATGACTACCAGGGGCTGCAGTCATTTCTGTTAAGACTCCAGACTCACCTAGATGGAGACAAGGCCCTGAAACCAAAAGGCCACAACCTGGCTTACACTAGGCAGGGATGCAAACAGAAGTGTCTATTTCAATACCACTGTTGGGGGTCATAATCTCCACTGTATTTGTGAGTAGATTCATAGCCAAATTCCCATTAGGAGTGACCCAAGGTATTTCTAGTACCATATTAATTTATATAAATTATACAAAATGTCCAAAAACATTTTGGAATTTGTGGAAAGCCAGGATAATGATACTAAAGATATTCTAAAGCTCAAAAATGCAAATTGCCTGAACTTAAGTGCTGTTTCATTAATTGAACAGAGGGCTCTTGGATATCTAACACTCTTTAGTGTAAGCTACAGTTGTTATCATTTAGTATTAGGTTTAAAATCCAAAGAATTTTTTAAAGGTGGGAAGGAGATATTACATCATTTTCTCAGGTATTTTTAGGAATACAATTTATTTTATGCTCTATTAGATTATCTTAAGTCTTCTCATTGGAGAAAAAATAATTTGTCCATACTTAGCTTTAATAATAAACAAATCTGAACTTTAGAGAACATGACATAAAATGAGAAATCGAGTTTATGATGTAAACAAAGGGTATTCAAATATATAATGTTTATTTTACTACAGGGAGCATAAGAAAAAATTGAATATTTACTAAATTAAATGATAATTTAGAGAAAAACATTTCATAGTATATCCAAAATTGAACAATGCATCAAGTATATTTTTATTGATTATCTTTAATGAACTGTGTTTAACATTTTACAAATCTTCAGCTTGTTACAGTTTTCAGCAGTAAATATAGTAGTAATGACAATAAATATACAGTGAAATGTGAGATTCCCCTGATGAAAGAATACAAAACATAGAAATACTTGAAACAAGAAGGCAAAATGTCAACTCTAGGTCTGAGAAGGAAAATAACATTGTCAAATTCTTTACAAAGATAGCACGTGGGGAAATGAGTAACTCCCTATAAATGAGTATGTAACTCTGAGCTTCACCTTTCTGGGAAGTTTTGAGGGACATTATTTGACCCACAGAACCCTAAACTCTATAATATGCTTGATACCAGAGAACTCAAACACAGAGGAAGTGATCTGAAAATGATTGCCAAAGCAAAGAAGTGCTTTTAATCCTCAACATTAGTGATCTTTGTGGTATAGTGTGTATTATAAAAGGGTGTAATCCCTATATAACTGCATAAATGTCATAAAAATGGATTTTATAAAGTCTCAAGATCTTAATATGTATTCAAAAATACATATAGCTGTGCTTTAGTAAATGAACCTATCAGTTAATTGAGGGATAATTTTGCTTTTAAGATATGTCCAAAGTATATACAAAGGATCCACAAACGTTAATTTGTGACCAAAATTCTCTAGGTTTACATTTGCAAAAAATTGGGTTGGTTTTCAATTTAAAAATTTAAGAAAGTTGTGAATATTGTAGATTCATTATCACTTGGGTTAAGAAAAAAGTAGATGGCTTCAGCTTTTCAACAGGAAATTTGTGAACTACTCACAAATGAGAAGTTACAGGTTTTTAATCATTAGAAAAGATAAATTGCCTATACTTCCCAATTGAGAACAGAATGTGCAGTGTATAAAAAAATAGTTTTATTCTGAAACCCAAAAATGTACTTCTAGAAAAGCCCTTGGAGATACATCTCATTTCCATTACACAAGAATGAATAAGTGGCATACCTGAATGGGATACTCTTAAATCAATATGTATTCCATTACTAAGCCATGAGATGTCACATTTTTACTTAAAGGTGGGAGAAATATACACTTAAAATGTTTAAATATATCATTTTTCTATACAGTTTCTAACTTCATTCCAACATAAACAATGTATCCATCAATATAAACAGGGTTCAAAAATGAAACACAAAGATAAATGTTATTTGCATGCAAAATTCATTGTTCCAACATGAAACACTAGGTCTATTTTTTAATAAAAACTGCACATCTGCTTAAATTGGCTAACAGAAAGAAAATGCACATTTAAGAAAGATGTTATCATATCCCTCTAATAAAGCAAGTCTGTATCAAAGGCACTTCAGCAGAGCACTAACTCAACCTTTTCCAAGTCATTTTTATTTATGCTGCTTTTAATGCATCTTTCTGTCTAACCAATAAGAAGCCTCCTCTAATTTGAGGTATTATCACCACCCTCCCCCTGCAAAATAGTAAACCTAGCTTTTACCCAAAACATTCCTTTCTTCTATGGATTGGGATAAAATAGAGCAAACTTTGCCTTGGTCTTTAAGTTCTTTGGGTTAATACAGAAAGATGGCAGTGTCTTCTGACAGATTAGATGCTTCAGAAGTGGTTATAGAAAAAAAATAACTGAAGTCTCTGTCTTGGGGGAAAAAACCTGTTGTTTTTCATTGTACATCATCTATAACTGACTAAAGCTAGTGTGGCTAATTTTGGTTCTTTCAAACTTGTTTATGTGCTCTCATAGTCATTAGGAGGGGATGAGCAATTTAGCTTCATATCCCCACCACCACCTTCAAGGGAAAGGGGGAGCTGCTTCAGACATTTGCCTTCATGGAAATTTTAATTAAGATCAACACATCCCATTTTTCTTAACAAAGAGCTTTATTTTGGGAACATATGAATGATTGGTAATTCAGAGTTGAAGACACTTATAATTAAGAACAGCTGTTGAATGTGTTCACACTGAATTCTTTACTATGATAAAAAGGATGTGAGTATATCACTTGCAAACCTGGGAGAAAATGTTGCAAAGGCTATAAGTGATAAAACAAAAATGAAAACAAAACAAAACAAATTTTACTTTTCCCATGAAATTGAAACTGTTTCTCTCAAATATTTTTTATGGATGTTAACAGAAAAAAATACCTATAGATACACCAAATATCCTGAAGGTATTTTTGAATCTCAGGGAAATGACATTTCTTTTTCAGCTCATCAATATTTCAGGAAAAAAAATGAAATGGTTATTCCCTTTAGTTCCACGTTTTGTTCATTTTTTAGTGTTCACAAGAAATGTCATAAAAAAAAACTTCAATTCATTGATCTTTCAAAAAAATCAAGTTTAATGGCATTTAAGTGTCAGAATTTTTTAATAGAAGAAATATCTTAAAAGTGATTTTAGTTTATATGTATCAGTCTGAAACTAAGGATTTTTTTTTTTTTCAGATTGACAGCTAAACTCATTTCACTTTTGAGGGAGAAAAATTCAAAATAAAAAAATCAATATCAGAGTATTCATTTCTCAGATTTCTAAATAACAAATTTACACCTCACCATTTATTCTGTAAAGTTCTATCCAAAAATCAGTCAAATTGCTGGGGTTTCTAACAACCACATAGCTTCTTGCCCATCTTGTAAGAGTACGTGATTTACTTTGGGGTTGATAAACATGCTCTTTATCACACACACACAAAAGCTGTTAGGCCTTTAAACTTTAGAATTACATCAATCCAGAACATTGATCAAGTTATTTCCAAGTACAGGCAGCAGAGAACATAATAGTAACATTTCACAAGTCTATGATGCCTGAAGAATAGTTTTACTTCTAAATATTTCACAGGGATGTCGTCAAAGGAGATGCAACATTTTTGAAAGCAACTTTAGGTGTACACGTTTCACAATGTTAAGAGAGTCAGGGCCAAATTGGCTGGGCAACATTGTCAGATAACGAAAGTCTTGAAGCTATTTTACATTTTGAACGCTTGGATATTTCAAATTCATCATCCAAAAATAATTGAAAAGAATGGGTCAGAAAAAGCATTCCTTAGTACCTTTGTCTCTCATAACTGAATTACCATTTTACTGTTTACTCTGCTTGAGTCATGTCCAGGGACCATGAGATATAGCTCAGTCTCTCACGTTCTTAAGAAGTTCATACTGCAGTTTACAACAAGAAGCAATAAACAGCACAAGACACAACCACCCTCAGGGTTAATTTATGGGGATCAGTGGGCGCTCCTCTCGTTTCTTCCAGATATTAGTTTTGCTGTCTCTTTTGGCTAGTGGTGGTCTGCCCCTCTTTTTAGTGGGGGATGTATTGGCTTCAAAATCTTCACCAGTGCTTTTTCTTCCTGGGGACTCTTCCCCCGGATGCTCCATGATAGCTCCACTCCCTCCATCCAGAATGTGCCTTAAAGTTGGATCCTCAGGGGAGCAAACAGTGGTTCCACTCTCACTACTACTTAGGTCTAAATCTTCTAAGTAAAGAATTTTAGGCTGATGCATGCTCTTGATGAAAGTTTTCTCCCTCTCGAGTTTTCTGCTTGAGTGATGCTCATTCATGTCCACCCCAGAGTCCAGACTCGTGTCATTGCTCTGGGTTCTCTTGCCCTTTTTCAGGTCTATAAAGGAATGCCTCACTTGTGCGACTGGCTTTCCATCAAGAGACACAAACCAGGCTCTGGGGTGAGGAGAGGGCTTCCCCTTGGACAGCTCCAGCAGGGTCTGTTCTGAAATTCCTTGAAGCTCTGATGAAAAGGGAGTCATTACAACAGCTTCATTTAGTGTTCCAGGAACAGAAACAGATTCTAGTAAGCTGTTCGAATACCGGCTCCAATCTGAAGTTTGGGAGGGCAAGCTCTGTTGACCTTCGAGTGGGGTATTCTCTTCCCTGGCAGGTGCTGGCTGTGCGTGAGAATGCATTGGCATTTTGGGTAATGTCTGTGTAAAGTTCTCTCTATTTACTGGTTCCATCAGCTGGCCATAGACTAACTGTCCCTTTCTTGGCAAAGTAGCTGACTTAGCAGTATGTAACTGCTCTGGAGTAGAGAAAAGGTCAGATGTTTGGAGGATGGCAATGGGCTGGCTGTAGATATGCATAAGCTGTTCAGGAAGGTGGGAACGCCCATACACCTCTTCATTACCTGTGAGATACCTTTTTTCCTCTTGAGTATCACCTAGAGATGAAGATACATTGCTGTTAATATGTTTAGGTTGTTTGGACCCTACATTGGACTCCAAAGACTGCACTGGGTTTCTTGAGTAATTATTTTGATTAGCTGACAGAAATGAAACGTCTTCGTTGTAGATTTTAAAATTGTCCCGAGTTTTCACCATGGCAACTCTTTCTTCTGCTTCTCCCTTTGCTGGATCCTTTTTTTGAGGGCTGTATGAAGAGCTTTTGGCATTGAATAACTGTGACTTGTCCTCAGCTTTTAATGCAACTTTGACAGAACTGATGTGATTAATGTGTGTTGTTGAAGTTGTCTGGTCTCTCTTGAGGACCTCAAGTTTAGTGATATTTCTTTCTCTTTTTTGTGGAGTACCACACTTATCCCTAGAGCACAAGAAAAGGCAAGACACGTTCAAAACGAATAGCCTACAAGGTTCATTTAAAAATATCATCCCATAATACGTACATTATATAGGCAATACTACTGGTAGACTATATCCACTTTTATTTTAATCTACATATTTTAAAGACCAAACTACTGACTTCTACAAATAAATTTTGTACATAGAACATACTGACATAATATAATTTGATAGTTTTCTGGGTTTATGAACATTAATATTTTCTTACCTGCAATAACAAAGAAGTACAGCAAAAAATCCAATCACAATGACTATTGTTCCTCCTAATATGGCTGTAAGAAACACTGTGTGGTAGGCAGTTATGTCCTTTGAGTCTTCATTTATACCTGAACCTAAATGGTTCAATATAAACAAACAAACAAAGAGAAAATATATAATTTTAGATCAAATTTTCAACTATGTCCTCTCCTGGGTGAGGCAGATCGAGTAGGTCCAGTAGGTATAAAAACTTGTATTTGTTTGCTCCCCTCCCCGGGCAGGCTTTCCTGTGGGTGGAGACTACCCTCCCTACCCTTTGGGGTTAATCCATTAACTTGCTCTGCTGGTGAAATGTGAGCACCTTAAATGAGGTTGCATGATATAGCCCTGCCCTCTTGCTAAGGTCCCCTAATGTGTGAACAGTGCATCCTAGAGAGTTTCTATTCCTTCAACCTTCATTCTGGAAGGAGAAAGAAAAAAAAAAACATTGACCAGAACCATGCAAAGCTTAACAGTCATGAAATGTAAGCAACAACTAAATGTGTGCTATTGTGAGCCACTGAGATAATAGACTTGTTTGTTACTGGAGAAATGGTTGACTATTACAGACACTGGTACCGATTTGCTGAAATGCTGCAATAACAAAACCCTAAAATATGTGACACTGGCTTCCAGGCCAGGCAGGAGCAGTGAGGAAATCATTTCAGTAGGCAATAAAACTGCTGACCCAGGTTATGTAGTAGCAAAAATATTTCCCATTAATTTGAGTTCTGTGCAAAAGTTTTGAGACAGAATATTGGTAGTGCTTGTGGACTGTTACTAGCTGCATTTAATTAAAAAAGAAATTTTAAGGATAAATTCAAAAAAAGGATTTGCCAAGGTAAGCAGGGATGAAAGGGCTAGAGAATCCAAAAATTCTGGGACTTGAAGTAATAGAAGTTGCCATTCTTCAGCCTGGGATCTAGAAGATGATGTCATGATCCCAGTAAGCTGAGCCCAGTGGAGGCAAAGTTAACCAACTCATTATTCTCCTTTATGAGAGAGCATGTAGATACAATGCTGTTTTGTAGTAAAAGCTGACTAACACACTAAAATTATAAGTATAGGCTATTAAGACGGCACGAAAATCACTGCTATTTGGGCAACTAATTTTGAGGTAATGTTATAGTATTACTAAGACTTCATTTTGTTTAAAAAATGTATATAACAAGTCTACTGATCAGTATCAAGCAGATTGTAATACGTATTCAGGGTGATGAGAGTGGTGAGACAACATGTGTTCTGGTAATCTCTACCATGAGAAATCATCCAAAATGAAGCTTTCACCTTCACCAAGAACACTAGAAGAGACTGAAGGCCACAAGGTCTTTCGATCTATCCTTTAAATTTTGCATCACCTAATTTAATAAAAGTAAAGTAACCATGATAGTAAACGATTTGGAGAAGCATCACTGTGGATGTGCATATAGACTTTGGAGCCAGTGTGCTTGAAATGGGATCCTGGCCTCACCACTTATATCTATGTGGTCTTGGGCAAGTTTTATTTCTTTGTGTCTCATTCTGTATTTATCATACCTGCCCTATGTGGGTGGTTATAGGATTAAATGAGTTAATATTATAAAACACTTAGATCAGAGCTTAGCACATAATAAGCACTCAAGTGTTGGCTATACTACATTTGTTAAATGAAACTTCATTATATAAAAAGAATCACTCCAGTACTGGCCACACTTTCAAATATGGTAACTAATAATAAAACATTTATCATATCTCAACAGCATTCCACAATACATTTTTTCAAACAATAAGAAATGAGTAACAATTCTATCTGTGGATTCTTATTTCACAGGATATAGAGCTGCAACCAAGTAAAGTTTGATCATAACTGGGAAATTCAGCTTTTGCTCCTAAGAATGTGCAAGCATGTGTTTCTGCCATAGAGTAATGCTAACAGTTTTCATTCCACAGGATTTCAAGGAAACTTAATTTTGGAAATACGAAATTGATACTGTACATATAACAAAGAAAAAATGATGCATCTACATATGTATGTATATGTGGATGCCTACAAGGCATTAGGAAAGTAGAAAATTACTATATATTGAAACTGCATATTTAAAAACATTAATAAGCTCTTGTTTAATAAACTCTATACTCAGCTGCATACTTATGTAGAACAATCTATGAAAAATGACTTTAATTTCTTGCACCTTTTTCAAAGACTTCTACAATTCTATTTAAGATTTATTTAATGAACAGATTTATATATTATTTAAGATTTATTTAATGAACAGATTTATATATTAATTAAATTACAACTAAAGTAGCTCTAGCACAGTAACTAGCCCATCATCGAATCAATTTTGATTTTGCAGTAACACTCATATCCTAAAGTGATTTGGGGATATAAGGGATCATCATGTCCAAATCCCACAACTTAGAAACAAGAAAACTAATACTCAGATAGGTGAGTACCTATTTCAAACTTACCCAGTTATTTACTAGCAAAGCCAGAGCTACAAACAGTTATCCATGTTTTTAGTACAGTGTTCCTTAGACTGTGATGCATGTAGAATAAAAACATCAGTAGAAGGTATCTAGTTCAAACTAAATGGGAATCCCACATTTCTCTTTGAGTACTCTGATTCATACAAAATCTTTTCCAACATATAAACTGAAACAAAACTTTAACATATTTCAGAAGATTATTGAGCTTTTATAATTCATGAAATCATCTTATATAAGTTGGTTGTATCAGATACTGTTAAGTGAAAGGTATACTTCTATATTAAGCTCAAAGGCTCCTTAGATTATTTTTATTAGAAATGAAATAACTTGGATTTAGTTGAACTGAAGTATTAAATATTAATTATTCTTTTTCATTAATATTTCATTATAGTTGCAAGCCTAGAATGGGATAAGATCAGACAGCTGGCAAGACTGTGTGATATTTTGCATCATGAAAGACAAAAGTTAACTACCCTCTGGTTTCTGAATAAATAATCTCATAGGTCCTAAATTCAAACAGAAACAGAGAACATCCCTCTTGATCATATGTGGTTAATGGCTTTTATTTCTTCTATTAGAATACTAAATTTTGGCTTCATTAAAAAACATCTTGTTACCTCACTAAATTTAAAATTCAAAGGTTGTCAACATAAAATGAAAACTGAAAACTGTTTTTTACAAGTTTTCAGAAAAACTATGAAAGCCTTCAAATTATGAATAGACAGCCATAATCAAGTTAAATGATAGAATGCTGCAGTGAAATGTATGGAAAATGACATCCACATCTCCTGAATCAGGATGTGCACTGAGACTATTCCTGACCAGCATGAAACAACCAGGTCTCACCTGCCTCTCAGCAGGGAGCCAAGACACTCAAACCAAAAGAATTATCTCTGGGTGATGAACACATAACACAACACACAGACGATGAATTATAGAATTGTGAAAGTATTGTAATTTTTACTAACCAATGCCACCCCAATAAATTTAATGATAAAAAGAAAAAAAAAAAAAGAATTATCTCTGCTACATGATTTAAAGGTGAAGGCATAACATATGAGGGCCGTCCAAAAAAAATCCAGCCATAAATGCCTCTATTTTTATATTACATCGTCGGATATTTTCCGGACAGACCTCGTATGCATTCAACTGCCACTCTCTCCCAAAACTTTACTCAAATGACACTGCCAGTTTTGCTTTGTTTTGTTTGGTAAATATACAAACCCACAGGCCACAGCAGAGTAAGACAAAAAACAAGAGCAACGAAATACTGAAGGATAGAAAGTTGATTAGCAAAGTTGGCATCAGGAAAAGCCAAGAAACAACTCAATTTGTACTAGTGACTACCCAAAAGGCCCAGGAAGTGGTGGCAGGCCCATGGTGCAGTCTACATTACAGCAGGCTAGACGATCTTTCTTTTTTAAAGAAGATGCAGTGGATAAAATATGAAATGTTTGAGTATTTTGAGAGCTTTATGTAACTCAAGATAAATGTAGAATTTCCTTACTTAAAAACAATAGATAATGATACCATGTTAAATCTAGAAAAGAAAATGAAATACTCATTTCTCCTAAAATATGAATAGACTGTCCCTAGTGGACAATTCTTGGTTTTTGTCCACCTCTGTTCATATGTCAGGACAATCTTCATTTGTGGTATCACTTGTCTTCTCTTGTCAACAGTCTGGGGACACTATTATTCAACAATCCTGCCTCCACACTAACCCTATCCATGGGATATACTCATGGCCCAAATCTGGGCTAACCAAATTCTTTATCCCGAGAATAATCAGGAACAGTGAGGAAAAGACTGTAAAGGGTTGGAGTCAGCAGTCATCTTCTAAAGACTGTCAAGTAGGCTGCTAACTGGGCCATCTGGGATTTCTGCCTTTTAGAACCCAGTTCTTCAGCCTTCCCTGGCATCCTGTGACCTCCCTATATGCCAACATTATTTTAATTATCCAAAACATATTTCTGCAGCTTACAACTAAAAGCTGTAACCAATCTGAGTAGAATCTGTTCACAAAAAGTAAACTAAGGGAAAAAAAATACTTGATTTAAACAAATTTCATACTTCATGAAATTTGGTATTATAACAAGGTATCATAACCTGAAAGTCCACGGAGCTTAACCTTTTCTTAAACGTGTGAAAACAACGAACCTAGATGAAGAGGTTGGAGGCTTCTTCCAGCGTCATACAACAGGTAAGTGAAAATACTTAAAAAGAAATTGAGATCTACTGAATTCCGGTATGACTATTTGGATTTTTTTTTTTTTAATTACTTTTCATTTCATTTTTACAAACCTCTAGTTCCTGGAAGTGGAGCTGCTATCCAGTAGCCCAGATGCGGTGCCTCATATGTCCAAATGAAATGATTATTATATTCCTTGACCAGTCCCTGGCCATGATTTATCCAAGTGCCTAAAAGGGAAGGTGAGTAAAAACAGCAGTTAGTGATAGTTCATATCTCTTTAGAGCTGATAGGAGTTTGCTTACAGTTATCTCGTAGAATACTCTGCAGGACTTTTTCAAAGATTTTGAAAACTTTAGGAATCTGTTATCATGGGATAATACAGAGGGTGCCAAAAACATGGATACACATTTTAAGAAAGAAAAAAACTGTATTAAAATTGTAATATTCAATATATCCTGATAGCAAAAGATGAATACAAGTCGCTTTTGACTTCTGCAATTACAAGAGGTGCTCAAAGTGGTTACCATCAGTATTTATATAATACATAGATAATATCTCTTGAAATGTGTGTACATTTTTGGGGCACCCTTGATATATATCATGTATTACATGGTAATACAGTACATATAATAATATATTAAAAATTCTGATTTGTTACAACCACAGGAAAGAAATATAAATACAGATGTAGGCATATTTAAAGAAATCATTACTCTCCAAATGTTTAAATTGTGCGTATTGAGGTATGTGTATCTTAAGGAAATGAATAGTGAAATCCAAATTGATGGGTGGTTATTTGTCACCTGTTCTGGAATTCTGATTAAAGAGTTATAGTATATGTAGTGTGTAAGTGGTGCATATGCAGCAAATCAATTAAAAAATTTTGTCATTGGAAGGTACATTAGAGACAAAGACCTGTGCCAGAAGGAACATCAGAAACCAGGGCTCAAAGAGGATATTTCTCTTTAAAACAACTTTCTCATTCAACATATTAGGAAATAGAGACCCAAATAAGTGATTTATTCAAAATCACATACTACTGTGATACTGTGATTTATAATGAAAAATATATTATTTGGTTTTAGTTCCCAGTCCTGGTACAGAGCCGTTAAAACTCTTGGAATTTCCTAAGTGATATCCATAAAGATGAAGAGAGTCCCTTTTGTTATTCATAATAAGCCAATTTCAATCACACTTGAGTTTATGTTAATGAGGTAGTTTTTGGAAAATCCCTAAGGATGGGGACTGTTTGCCAGGGAAATCAACCCAGTGATTAGAGGGTTTGTACCTTTCAGACCCACCCCCACACACCTCTAGAGAGGGGCCTGGAGATTGAGTTCAACCACCAAGGTTCATGATTTAATCAGTCATACCTACATAATGAAGTCTCCATAAAAACCCATGAACTACAGGGTTCCCAGAGCAGAGCTGGTGAACGCACGCAAGTGCTGGGGGGTGACAGACTCAGAGGGAAGAGGACGGAAGCAGCGAGCCTCCTCCTCCTCCCACCCCTGCCCTACACATCTTTTCCATCTGGCTGTTCCTTAGTTATATCCTTTTATAATAAACTGGCAATCTAGTAAGTAAACTGTTTTCCTGTGGGTTGTTCTCACAAAGTATTGAATGCAAGAGGGTCATGGGAACCTCCAATTTATAGTTAGTTCATCAGAAGCACATGGAATACACTGGACTTGTGATTGGTGTCTGAGGAAGAAGGATGGCCTTGAGAGGCTAGACCCTTAACCTGTGGGAACTATGGTGACTGAAGTGCAGGACACCCAGCTGGTGTTGGAAAGCTGGTGTGGGGGTACAGACACTTCCACATTTGATGACCAGGAGTGAAGTACTGAGCATAGAAATGAATGTTGAGAATTAAAGAAAATGTTTTCCCTGTGGACAAAATCATAAATTCCTGAGAAGGTCACACACCAGGCCTATAACTTCTTTAGTGAAAGGTTTTTAAGCAAGCCTTGTCCATTGTTCTTGTGTATCTAGGCTAACACACCTTTGAAATGCCTGAAGTAATACCCCTTGAAGTTGTAACCACCCTCAAGAGAGCACATGATCTCGTAAATCAATCACTGCCTTGCTTTCTTCCACCCTGAAGTAAGCTTCCTTACATTCCCTCCTTAATTTCAAATGCACAAAAGAAACTGGCAGACTGTTATTCTGTGGAGCATTCGAGATCTTGCTTCCAGGTACGGTTCAAATAAACTCTTATGAAAATTCTCTACAGTTTTGGATGTTTCTTACATCAACATTTACTTGGCATTGTATGACAGGATTCCAAAGAAGCCCACCCAGGACCATCCTGCAGACCTGTACCTGGTGCTAGGTACCAGCAGAGTCCCACTGTGCCCCATGAGCTCTCTGCTTCACACTGGGTGAAATTTGGTGAGTCTTTTCTAGAAATCCTGGGCCTCCTTGCTCTAGCAGGCCAGGACTTAATTTGAATTGGTTTTAGAAAATCCTCGATGTGCATAAGGATTCAAATAACCAGGAGAGGAAGAAAAATGGGTAACTACTTTTAATTTTGGCTTTTCATTGGATTGCTTGCTGGGAGTCTAAACAAAACCTTTGCTGGTTAAATGAGGGCTTGAACTCACTTTAGCTCTGAAAGAAAAAGGACACTTGTTCCTCTAACCCAAATAGTCAGTAGGGTGACAGTAGTTGTTCACATCCCCAAATTTAGGGTGTCAGAGATAGGTAGCATGAGGCATCCAGTGTGGTAATGCAGCCAATCCTGGAGAAGTCGGTGGAAGCCCCGTGGAGAAGAGCAGGATGCCCTGCAATGGGTTCATCCTGAGAGAGGGGCCATGCCTTGGAAAGCATCGAGGCTCTGGCAGTGTCCTGTTAAATTCTCTCCAGCCCTTGCTTGTGTTTCTTAGAAGAGTGACTAAGAATCTTTGTGGGGTTGCCTGAGGAAAATTTCCTCTAAGAGTAAAGCATCTTACAGGGATACTGACCACATCTGGTTGGTCTGGAGACATACACGTAAAGGCTGGCTCTAACTAGAGCACGTTTGTCCAACCTGTGTCCCGAGGGCCGCATGCGGCCCAGGATGGCTTTGAATGCAGCCCAACATAAATTCGTAAACGTTCTTAAAACATTATGAAAATTATGCACGGACGTTTTTTAGCTCATTAGCTATCGTTAGTGTTAGCCCAAGACAGTTCTTCCAGCGTGGCCCAGGAAGGCCAAAAGGCTGGACACAGAAGTTTGTTCAGGCGCTACAGATCTCAAAATTAGCATGGCAAACTGTGCCTCTGAGGTAACAAGTCCCACGACAAACAGCCTTCCATCTATAACTAAGACAGACTTGATGAGGATCCTTTGATACTTCTAAGTTAATCTTTTGCATGTACAATTAGAAAGATCTGGCTATAAAATTTGGCAGAAAGAATGGAAAATATTTCATTGGTCTCTCAAAGCTTCAGAAAGAATATTTAGATAAATACATCAACCTATGATGCCATTTAGATGTCACCCAAATTATTTGAGGTTTTAAAAATGGCTGTCCTGGTTGCAAGGGACCTTATCAGGTGCCTAACCAAGAGTGGACATCTAACTAGTCTCTGACAGTCAACTCCGCCTACAACAGACATCAACATGTCCTCTAGAATGAGGTAGAGATAGACAGCTATCCCAACACATCAACAAAGCCTGTATATCTAAGGATTGATGTTTAACTCAGAAACTAATTATTTGTCTTTACCTGGTAACACCGGGCCCATTATCTTCTTAATTGAAAGGGTTTTTAGCAAGTCCTGTCCATTTTTCTCCTGTGTCTAGGCTGACACACCTTTGAAATGCCAGAAGTAATACCCCTTGAAGGTGTAAACACTCTCAAGTAAGCACATAATCTTGTAACCCAATCCCCACCTGGCTTTCTTCTACCCCTGTGTAATCTTCCTTACATTCCCTCCTTAATTTCAAATGCACAAAAGAAACTACAAAACTGTTATTCTCTGGAGCATTTGAAATCTTGCTTTCTGGCAGTTGTCATCAGTTTTGGCGTTAAAAAAACTCATAAAAATTCTCTACAGGTCTGGATATTATGTTGGTATCCCTTACAGCTACCATTGTTACCTATATACTAGTTTACACTCTTTCTTAAAAACATAAATATCACTGGTTACCTTCTATAGGAACATTTGTTTTATTATTTGTCTTTGGTATTTTTGTTCTTTTGGGTTTTTTGTTTGTTGGTTTTGCCTCACAATTATCAACATTAGAAACGTCCAAACCTGTAGAAAATTTTTGTAAGAGTTTGAGCCAAAACTGATGACATGCCAGGGAGCAATATCTCAAATGCTACAGGGAATAACGGTTTTGCAGTTTCTTTTACGCCTTTGAAATTAAGGGAACATAAGTGAGATTACATGGTGAGGGAAAGCAAGGCGTGGATCAGATTACAAAACAGTTAAGAGTATGTGTTTTCTTGAGGGTGGTCATGCTTTAGAAGAAGGGGTCTAAAAGGGGGCATTTCAAAGTTGTATTAACCTAGGTCCTAGATTGCACAGAAACAATGAACAGGGCTTGCTTAAGGGAAAGATAAACATTTTATGAAAGACATCACCATGACCTGCCCAGTTAAGAATTTATGACATATCAACATGTGAGGTTACTTTCTATAGAACCCCTTTTTCACCCACAATTCCCCCATTTGGTCATAAATTAATCTGAAGGATGCAATGATAACTACACTTTTGGTCACATAGTGTGGTCTCAGAGCACTAGAAAGTCTTGTTCCTAGAAAGTCTCAGTATCAACATTGTCTTTCTTGCTGACCATTGGGGATTGGGCAATGCCATAGCCACAGGATGTCAGTTGAGGACAAATTTTCCCAAAAGAGGACATGCAGGTAAGTGGAAGGGAATCAGGTCTTAGGGCCATCATTGCAAAAAAAAAAAACATTCTGGATTATTTTTATCCTGTGAACTATTATGATCCGAGTTTTGTCTCATTTTTCTGTGTTTGGCATCTAGTCTAACATTTACATAAGCCATGAAAAGAGTATTAGCAGTTATCTCACACATGTTCAGTAAACATAACAGTCGAACTATATGGAAGAACAAAAAAAAGGTATAACTGTTATAACTAATGTCATTAGCAGATGGGTAAAGACAAACAACTGGTTTCTGACTTAAACATCCATCTGCAGAGATACACGCCTTGTTGATGTGTTGGGATAGCTGTCTACCTCTGACAACCACTCATCCTGGAGCTGTCAGACTTTGATGTTTGTTGTAGGTGAAGGTGACTGTCAGAACAGGTTAGATGTCCATTCATAGTTAGGCACCTGATAAGGTCCCTTCCAACAAAGTTGGAGAGTGTGTTTTATTTGATGTTGTTTCCAATAAATGAAATCTCCAAATGGCAGTCAATGATCTTACAGTCTTTGTCTTCTGGGAGGTTGCTGTAAAAGGAAGTAGTTTAAGAAAATGCGGCATTTTCTTAAAGTGACTTTGTCAAACCTTGGCAATAGTATGAGATGTCTCCTTTCAATAGTGTCAGCTCATAAGTTCCTTCATATAATTTAAGTCCTGCTTTAATACACTATGATACATAAAAGAATGCAAAAACTAGGGGGAAAAAATGGGATTTGCCCGAGGGCTGTGAAAGAACCAAGCAGCAGTCTTGAGTTTCTCAGAGCTGCAACAGTTTAACTTATAGCTGTCATTTGCCCATCTAATATTCTCTAGAAGTCTTTTTATAACTTATTTTACAATAAATCCCATACATTTCAAATTTTTTAAGATGTTCCAAGGGCCCTTCTAGAACACCACAAAGTTATTTCCTCATATATTGATGTTCTAACACTTACAACCTCAATTTCTAATGAAAACTAAAAAGCAAGCAATTAGCATTCTTTAACTTGGCAGATTTATGAAGACATTTTATAACCTCTTGAAACATTTCATAGACATCAATGTCAATTAACATGAACTTACTTTTATAAAACCTGGGTAAAATATATTATCAATAACTCAAAACATGTCTTCCCTACTTAAACCAACAAACTTAAACTAGCTTTTATTTACCAAGGATTGATCTTAGATAACATGAACTTGAAAATCATTTTCAGTTTTTATATTTCTGAGAATTTTAGAATACTCAATCCTTACAAGCAAGAACAGATGAATCCCAATTTTGTTTTGGAGCCACTTATAATTTATACCTGATAAGTTCAAAATGACCATCCCCCTTTCAAAATAAGGACAGCCATTTTTCATATCTCAAATAATTTGGTTGATAGCTAAATGACATAATAGGTTGATACATTTATCTAAATCCTCTTTTTGAAACTTTGAGAGACCATTTAAATGTCTTTTATTCATTCCGCCTAATTTTAGGAGAGCTGTCTGGAAAAATTCCAGCCATTGTCAAGATAATGAGAACAGTTACATGGCTGCATACTTTCTGGACAGCCTCTTGAATAGCCAGATTTGTCTACCTTTGCATACAAGATTAATTTAGAAGTATCAAAGGATCCTCATGTCAGCCATCTTAGTATTGTCATGCTGGGAATTCTCCACCTGTGAGGCACAATCTGCAGTGTTAATTTTGAGATATGTAAAGTCTGAACAAACTACTAGTTAAAGTCAGCCTTTATGTACCCATGTGGACATCACCAGATGAGCCAAATGCAGTGAATATCCCTACTGGACTGCTTCATTTTCCCCAGGCAATTCCCCCAAAATTCTTAGTCACCTAAGGATACCTAAGCAAGGGTCAGTGAAAGCTTACCAGATGCCACCAGAACCATGATACTTTCCAATGCATGGTCTCTCTCTCTCTCTTTGAATCCACTCCAGGATGTCCTGTCTATCGATCTCCCCAGAGCTCCTGACACATTCTCCAGGATCAGCTACATTACAGCAGTGGACAACTCCAGGCACCCATCTCACCACACTCTGGATTCAGGGATCTGCAACAACTATCATCACCCCACTGGCTAGTGAGGTTAATTTCTTTCAGAGCTAAAGAGTTTATTCTCTTTAACCAGCCAAGATTTTGTTCAGACGCTCAGTAAGCAAGCCAATTAAAAAGCCAAAATCAGCAACTCATTTTTTTCCCTTTCCCTAGGTTATCTCATCCTTTAATACACCTTGAGGATTTTCTAAGAATAGCTTAAATAAAGTCATGGTCTCTTAAGACCCGGAATTCCAAGAGAAACTCACCCAAATTCATCCAATACGAAGCGGGGAGCCGTTGGAGCACAGTGGGCCCCTGCTGGTACCTATCACCAAGTCCAGGTCTGCAGGGTGGTCCTGGGTGCATTTCAGAATCCTACCATACTATGCCAAGTAAATGTCAATGTCAGAAATGCCCAATTTTGTAGATAATTTTTATGAGTTTATTTGAGCCAAACTGATGACATACGCCAGGAAGCAAGATCTCAAATGTTCCAGAGAATAACAATTTTTAGCTTCTTTTATGCATTTGAAATTAAGAAAGGAATGTAAGGAAGATTACATGGAGTTGGGAGAAAGCAAGGATTGGATTACAGAATTGTTAAGGTTATGTGCTCTCTTGAGGCTGGTCATGCTTTAAAAAAGAGGGATCTGAAAGGGGGTATTTCAAAGGTCCCCTTTTTGTCCATGCTATCTACCTTTCCAGTTACAGTAAAATCTCATTTGAAATCTCTTCTGAAGACTGAATGCTCCCTATTCTCAGTCCACATGATTAGTTCTGGGGCTCGATCCCACCTCGAAAATGTGACCTACCCCTAAATAAATCTGTGCATTCCACTTGTCCCAAAATCCTCTTGTTTCCCAAGATGGGGATGCAGACTCCCTTCTACTACTACTGCAATAAATTTAAGAGCTTATGCAATAACTACTAGGAAAATAATCTCTCTTTCCCTTGGATTTCAAACTGGGCAGGTATAAAATTAGATCACCTGCAACCTTCTTACTATTCTAATGGGAAATCCTATCCCAGGAGGGTATTAACACAGAGAAAATACATGAGAGAGGAGAGAAATAAAGTCCTGTGAAACAATCTAGGCTCTGCATCACAAGTCACCCAAGGCCGTTCTACTTCTGGCCTTTGCAACTGTCAACTTTTCATTTTCTTTTTTTCTTGTGGGGGAGTGGGGTTAGGGAGGGGTTGATAACTTAAAAGACTTCCACTTTATTTACCCTGGAATTCAATAAAACCAAAGGAAGCAGAGGAGGAAAAAGGTAATTCTAGCAGTCATTTAGGATGTTAAACTCGGGGAACAAAATTGGTACTCAAGTTTTTTTAGGAAAATAATCACTCTATCCCTTAATAATATAGTGCTACTGATTTTCATGAAATTAGCATTATTTCTCAATTGCTTTAACCAAACTTTTAGATATAAGTTTATATTGCTTATTAAAACAACCCATAAGAGCAGAAATAATTTAAATTTTTTATTTCTGCTCAAAATATTATGGGAGATTTTAAAAAGCATGGGAATATGAGTAAATAATGCCATTTCTAAATGTAACATATTTGTGTCACTTTCGCCATAGTTGTATTACATTAATCAAACTGGGGCCAATTTTTGTGGTTGACAAAGTGCTTAAAATGTTAACATTAAGGATTTAGTGCTCTACTAAAAATAAAATATTCAATTATAAATTATATTTTAATACATGTTTTAATAAATTAAATTTTATTGTACATTAAAAATATGGAAGTTTGTCAATTCTCCCTCAACAAAGCTAAAAAAACCCAAACATATTTCTAAGATTAAACATTCAAAAGAAAAGTATTCAGAATATTTTTACCTAGTCCACATACCTGTGTTCATATCAAATGTCCAGGCAGGTATGTGATCCCCTGCACTTAGATCATTCGTATGCAGAAGGGGGAGAGAAACTTGAATAGAGCCATCCACCTTTAATTCTTTTCCTCCAGAATATATTTTCACACATATTGCAGCAAGAGGAGTCAATTCAATGCTTTCAAAACCTAAAAGAGAAGACAGTTTATTAAAACTTTTCATCAAACACAGATTGTAATTACATAGTAATAACATTAAAATAAGTCTAAAATTACTAGTTTCTCTATTTCATCCAGGGCTTTTAATATCATATAGATACCAAATCCTCAATAAGGACTTTTGAGCTATAGCTTCAAAATATATCATAAATAAATAGAGGCTATACTGATGTAACATTGACAAATGACAAATGTATTATATATGAGCCTAGAGATCTAATTCTCTCAGAATCATCTGATTTAAGGTCACTGGAATCTAATTCAGTGTTTTTAAAAACCTCCAAGACCAACAACCAAAGAATATCTTACTAGTACCATACCTAAAGGTTCTACCATACCATATTATTATTGCAGATACAGATCTAAAACATCTGGCTCTCCTTTTCCCAAGACTACCTAATTTGAGTCCTACAACCAAGACTCAGCTGTACTCCTTATATATAAAATGCAACTTTTAATATATTGGTTTGGCAAGTAAAATAACTATGTAATACTGTTAGCTGATAAAATTAATGGGCCTTGATATATATTTAATTAAAAATACTAACTTTAAAATAATTAATATAAACATAGGCTTCAAAATTAGTATTACAATATTACTTAGATGTCAAAGGCTATAAACAAGAGGAAAGGCGATTAACAGAATAATTCATTACTCTACTTTCCCTAAAGTTTTAAAAATTTAATTATTCAACTTATAGTATAGCTTCTTAAATATCAGGAGCTACCTATATTTTTCTATTAATATTACTCAAGGAAAGAAGCAGAATATATCTGTGTTTTGTTTTTTGAAGTACTAGCACTGCCAAATAAAGTTATAATATACACCAACATATTTATAATGAAAAAATAATGTTAAAATTATAAGTTATCTACAAATAATTTGATAATTTTACATTTTCCAAGTAATGTATTAACATGTTAGAAATAGTCAAATCAAGTATACTTATTACATATTATTTACCCATTGTTGCTGGCTGGACTTTTTAATCTTTGGCTTAAAAGCTAAAGTTTTGTTTATTCATTTAACAAATAGTTACATCCCCTACTGGTACCATGCACTTGTCCAGTACAGTGAGTATGATCTCTTCCATTTCCTGCAATATCTTTTTACACAATCCTCATTACTATCAAAAATCCTTTTTTCCTATCTTTACTCATTGCCAGTTTTCCCACCATGCATGATAGATGGTACCTTACCAGTGCTTTAAGGAAAATACAGAAAGGCAACGTAACTGGGTGGTCAGAAAAGCCCCTGCTTTGAGGAGGGGATGTTTGAGCTGTGGCCACCTATGCAAAACCTCAGAGAAGAGCTTTCCAGGAAGAAAAAACAAATGCAAAAGCCACAAATCAGAAGTGATCTGGAGAGAGGAGGAGAGGGGGAGAGACACAGAGACAGAGAGACACAGAGAAAGGAAGCCAAACATGGGGCTGGATGGCAGAGAGAGGTGGGACCTTGGAGGTTAAGGAAAGAATTCTCATTATTGCCACTACATCATCTGGTGTTATTAGTTATCAGACAGGGTACCTATGGGTTTAGTGAACAATTTAAATGTAAAGAGAATTCTCTTGTACACTGCCTGAAAAACAGATCATAAGATGAGCAAAGCAATGCCATGCACTGATAGCATTGGCTACAGCAGGTTACAAACAACAACAAACATGTCTAACCAAAACACCCATGTGCCCTTATTGCTCGGATTTCTGGCTGTTTCACAAATGAAATGAGCCAAACATTTGACACAACTGAAACCATCAAAATGATAGATTATGAGAGTCTGTTTTGGCCAAAGAGAAGTAAAGTCTCCTGGTAGGTTCCTAGGAAAGATTCTTGTCCCCATTACAAGAACATTTTTCTCCCTTCTCCCTCTTCTTACCCTGAATTTTAAGGTATTTGAAAGACTGGTTTACATAGCGCTACAGCAGGCTCCATGTGAACTTGAGGGAGAGAACAACAAGAGAACCACACAATGGCAATCCAGCGCCCTGACTTGGTAGAGCTGCTGAAACAATCTTAGAACTTCTGCCTTTGATCTTTTTGTTAGGAAAAGTTGGTATTTATACAGTGTTAGTTGTGATTTCTATTATGTGCAACCAAAACATTCCTAAATGATGTCATATTCAACTCTTAGTCATTAAAAGGTTAAATAAAAAAAAATTATAGATTATGTGAGGTGATATTAAACAGTAGAGTTTCAGTTATGTTGTCAACAAGTGGTAGAAATGGTGAAACAGGTGTAGACGTACAGAGGGAATATAGAGTTCTTATGGGGAATTGTTCATAAGTGTATTGTTAAAATAGAATGTAAAATTCCATCATTTCCTTAACCTTTAGATCATGACAGACTTATATAAATGTACTAGTGCTGTTGAATCTGGAATAGATATATTTCACTCACACAGAATACCAAATATGAGGGCTGTCCAGAAAAAATTCCAGCCACAAATGCCTGTATTTTTCATATTACATAGCTGGATACTTTCTGGACAGCCCTTGTATATACAAAAAGAAAATATTTACAATTGCTTGTTCCTATCTATTAACATCTTTATATTTAATAATTATTGACACTTTTGATCAATTTTATAAGGTAGAATTATACAAAGATATGTATAAACTTCTTTGACTCAAATTTCCATTTTAAATGTATTTTGTAATTTGCAAGGTTACAAATAATCATTACTATTTTCAATACCTTTTTTTCCTCTTTTGGACATAAGCATCCCATAAATGAAATTTCCATTAATTTGAAATAATGTATGCAGAAGATGGTGGTATAATCTTTCTTTCATTGGATAAAAGGAAATTAATTACTTATAAACATTTTAATAACTAGATTTATGTTTCAATAGTGACATGTATCCTCCAAAGTTTAAATGAATATCAAATATCTAAATAACTTTAACAGTATTGCACGAGATTTATAAACTTTCTTATACATATGATATTATAAAAATTAGACAATACCTGATTTATTAAGAGTTATTCCAGATGTATACAGAAAATTGTCCACTTTCAAAAACTGCTGGAGAACTGTAAGATAGCCTGTAACGTTGCTAATATGATGATTGTTGGGTAATTTAATTAAGGCTTTTGAAAACTGAACACTTGGTTGAGATTTGGCATCTGGAAAAAGGAAACCTCGTTACAAATAGACAAAACAAATTCTTACTAAGCACAGTAACATCAGTCAGGACATTGTATTTTAAAGAAACTATTACATTTCCTCACATAATTATTTTAAATTTGGAACTGAACAAAGAAAATATTTCCCATTCTCTAGATCACAAGAGACACCTTTAGCCTAAAGACTGCTTGATTCTGCTGCCCATAGTCTCTTCACCTTTTTTTTTTTTTTTTTTTTTTTGAGTTTCATGCTAGGGAACCACATACTGACCATTTTTAGCCCACATGGTTCATTTGGGATTTCATTTCTGTAACAATGGTAGAGTTCCTGACACATGCCAGAATGGGCTGAAACCAATCAAAAGCATCTCATTATTCTCTTGATTTGTTTAATGACAGGCCTTGTGACAACCACAGTTAATGAGATGCAATGTGAGTTTTGCTTTGCTGTCTAGGGAAGAAAGACTTGCCTTTTCCTCACTGCGTTTTATATGATCAGGTATATGCCCAGGAATTGCAGAAGCCATCTTGTGACCAAAATTAAAAACTGGTCTGAAAACTGAGACAATATTTAAGGAGTGGAGAAATGGAGAGAAACCAGTTCTCAATTATTTCAATGGAAGTTCTGATCAAACCATGTCTAAAGTTGGTCCAACTTCTATACTTATTACTTATTTTAGCAATAAATAGATAAGTGCCTCTCTGGCTTAAGTTGGTTTAGAATTAGGTTTTCAGCAACTTGCAACAGAAAGTATATTTGCTGATATTCAGTCATATACTTAAGTGGATAGGTTCTTTATCAGATAACTAAACATGCATTAAGTCTTCCAAATGCCAGGCACACAATTTATAAAAATTATCTCACATTAATAACTTTGAATTGAATACTCTCTAATATAACTTATAAAGTGAGAACTCAATGACAATATTGATACTTCTGTAATCAACTTATTTAACAATTCAAAGGTCAACTCTTAAATCATTAAAACTAAAAATTATCAGACATCAGCTTTTGCTTTGGACTTTTAAAAGATCACTGATAAAGAAAAAGGCAATGAGTTAAAATTGTTGGGATAAAGTATCAATTTTGAGTTACATGACAATAAATGATAAAATAATGTAAGATAATACTCAAAAATCAGTGTATAGTTTACTTTTTATATATGAAGATAGAAAAACAATACATGGAAAATGATAGTTAAGGGATATAAAGAAAAATAACATGTATAATATTCTGGCTTGGTTAAGTTGTTTGAGGGTACAATCTGATACCTTCAGGTAACATGCAGATACTATCTACAACTTACACTTTTAGAGTATGTGTCTTAATTATGCTGAAGATCCAAATTCCATACAAACATGTACACTAAGAGAAGTGTCCAGTTGAGCTTCTCAAAAGTTTTGTACTCTCCTGAAATTTTCAACTTCTCCTACTACTTGTACCACAAATATTCACACATTTTCACTATACAAATTGAACCCATTCCTGATAAACTCGTGGAAGGGAAAAACAAACATTTCGAGGAAGTTATAAGGTGAGGATGTGTCAGAAACATCCATCCTTTTCTGCTTGGCTTTACCAGTGGGTCAACTCTCAGAGAAATAGGGCAATAAAAGCAAGTGATCTGAGAATTCAAAAAGGCTCACAGTGTTGTCATGGATACATGTCAAGACATGGGCAGTCCTAGCCAGAGAAATAAGAGCTCACCATTGCTTGGTATAGTGGCAAAGAAGTGGCACATGGACATGCCCCCACCAACCCATTTCATGTATTCCAGCAGAAATTACAACTGCAATGGAGTTTGAAGAGGCCAGTAAAAGTGGGAATGTGTCAAAACAAAACAAAACAAAAAAAAAAAACACTGAAGAGGGACTGTGAAGAAGCCAATTTCACAAAAGTCCCAGCAGCATAAAATGTAGCTTCTCTTGGCACATATATAGTTCCTGTTTACTTTCCACCCTTCTACACACAACTCCACATCTATTCATTCTGCCATGTACCAGCAAACTCAGTGGGTCCAAATCCTCCAAATACCTAGCGTTTGAGGAGTAACAGATTCAACTGTCTCATTCAGTAAATTACTCCAAGATCAATCAAGCCCTAGTTTAATTTTTTCCTAAACAATAGTGTTAGGGTTTTTAAAAATATTTTAGGAATACATAAGATAGCTTCTGAAAATGAAGAGAACTTTCAAAAAACAATTCTTTTTACCATGACTCTCTCATAAAATCTACTTTGAGAATTTTCTGCTTTTACCAGTTGTTCCTACTATGCTTTTGTCCTAAACATTAATTCCTTAACACAAAAGAAACAAAAAAGCAAATTATTGTCATTTATAGAAGTTTTATATAATATACACTAAGAGTCACAAAATGCTGGGGTGTCCCCCAGGGACTAGTTAAGGGAGGTAAGGCGGTGAGGTAAGGATGAAACTAACTGCAGGACACAGCCTGAATCAGATCTTAGATAATGCTGCTTCTTATATCCTTCCCTTGGAATATGCAAATGGGCCACTATGTTTGCTGGGGAGATACCTAACTACCCAGTCCTGGGCCTTTCCCACACAGACAGCAAGATTATGCCAGAGGCAGGAATGAAGGTGACCCGAAAATTAGCCCCAAACAGCTAAACCCTTTATCCACTTTCACCAACCAGTAAAGGCCGATTAGAGATAGGACTTGGAAAGAAATTCAGAAGCTGTTTCCACTATTTCCCAAAGTCTAATGCTCTCACCTGGTGGGCTAAAAAAGTACAGGAAGGACCGGTTCCCACTACACAAAAAAAACTATACTATAGTTTAACAGTGATATAAGAAACAGTTCAGACCAACTTAGAATCAATACTAATCATCCCTGATCAATTTAGATTTTTCCCACATTATAATCAACATTGATTCATTAGTGAGATATTCAGTTATATAATAACCATTTTAAGGGTTTACTTACTAGCTGAGTAAAAAGTGTGATACTTACCAGCTAATTTTCCAGTAATTAAAACAGTGTCTTCAAATAGCCATATATTTGCTTGGCTTTGCGGAAACAGTGAAAGTGTAACTGATGAATATACTGTGAAATAGAACACAATTAAAATACTTTATTAAATGTGGGGGAAACAGACAAATATAGTTCTGTTCCACAGCAAGTCTTAAATCTAGGAAAAACTAACCCATGGAAAAAGCAACTTAAAGGAAAAAATGAATGTAAAATATAACGGAGGAAAATAAAAGGAGGATCACAAAGTGAGAAGAAAAGCCATCTCTATTACATTTTACTAATCTTTTCTATTTCATACAGTCTTTTGCACCAAGGTGACTCATAATGTGCTCTCATTAGCCCGAGATAGATGATCAACTTAAGTACTAGAACAACCTTCTGTTATTTTCTCTATATACTTCCTTACTTCCTTCTTATAATTTTTAAAAACTTTTTCTAGGCTCCATGATTCAAGGTTCTCTACATATACTTTTCTTAATTTCCCATGTAAGGGTGCCATGCTCTTCTTCGCACAGTATTTTTGCCAAGCAGACTCTGAGTTGGCAAATAAAGACACAATTTAACACACAAAATGATTCCTAGAGACCATTACCAGTAACTCAGGATGGGGCTGAACCATCCTACAAGAGTAGGTGCCTGAAATAACTGAGTAAGTGCAGATCACCAGGAAGATAATTATGTCAAGATCAGTAGCAAGAAACTAGGACAACAGGCCATCATTTTATAAACAAGAGCAAAGTAAATAAGCTTACCAATCCTAAAAAAGAAAAATAAATTTTGAGGAGTTACCCAAAGCATGGGTTCTTTTTTAGTATCACTCCTGTATACTATCTAAATATTTAAAATTAATAGAAATACTATTCTATCCCTAAATCACTAAAGAGAGGATAAAACGCATTGCATGGGAATATTTTGAATAATTGGAGATATGTCCAAGAGCTATAATGGAAAAGACAGGATAAAATACAAAAAGAATACAATGGTATATGGGCAGACATGAAATGAAATACACTTTCCTTCTACAATAGAAAAAGAGAATTACGACCAAATAAAAGTGCAATATCAGTTCAGAATACATTATTATTTAGACCCATTAATGGATTCATTAGATTGGAGAGGAGCTGATAAGTAGTAATGTGGATTTGGAGATGATTCTAATTACGGTACTATCCCATATCAGGATACTTTTCCGCTACAGGCAACCTGAAGTGGGCAGCCTTTTAAGGATATTGCACCAAGGTGCATCTGAACCTCACTGAAACTTACATTCAGATTTCATTTCACTTTACAAAGAATGCGATGTCTATTAACTGTGGAAAAATTGGGAAATACAGAAAAGGAAGAAAAAAAATGATAGTCATCACAATATCAACACTGAGATTAACCACTACTAATAATTTAACATAGCTGTGCTTGGATTGTCCTGTGATTTTTTAAAAACAGGGAGTATGGTATATATACAGTATATGTTTACCCTGCTTTTTCACTTAAAATAATAGCATAAGCATTTCTGTCCCTTAATAGAAACTTTTCTTAACATTTTCAAGGTCACATAGTTCATTTCTTGAAGTATCAAGATTTACTTAACCACTACACTAATACTGTATATTTAGATTGTTTCCATTTTCACTATTATTACAAAAATAATATTTGAATCAACATCCTTGTGCATGAATATCTGTCAATTTTATTTGTATGTCTATTTTTGGGATAGAATCCTAACAGTGGAATATTGGGTCAAAGATTTTATAGATTTTGAGAATACTGACATACATATTTCAAAATTGCTATCCAGATAATTTTGCTGGTTTGTACTCCCACCAACAGCATTTGACAATTTTGGTCATACCTCACTCTGTCAATATTGAGTACGCTTCCTTTTTAAAAACTTTTCTAAGATGAAACATCTAAGGAATGTGTTATTTCTTTGGTGTACAAATCTTTGACTACTAGGAGACAAAATGTTTTATCACATGTACTAGTAGTTGGTATTTCCTGTTCTGAAAATTGCCAGGTCCTGATTTTGTCCGCTTATCATATTGAGGCATGGCCTTGATGTTTTCTTACTGATTTGTATGAGTTTTTTGCATATTAAGGCTATCACCCTTTATTGTTTAATATATTTTCCTACCTTCACATTTGCTTTCATGTTTTTGATATACAGTTGTGTTTCTTTAAAATATGGTCAAATCTCAACCTGGAGAATGTGGAGAGCAGCCATTCTTATTTTTCTTTGTTTTTTATTAAATCTTGCACATACAGACAAAACAATATGGTCAAATCTACTTTTATAACATTTTTCACTGATTTTAAGTTTAAACAGATCATCCTAGTATTATAAAAATTAGATAATTTATTTCCTTTTATTTAATATGATTTGATTTTCAACATTTGAACTCTGAGGAACACATTTTGGAATATGGGTCCAAATTAATTTATTCCAAATAGTTAATCAAAATATCCTAATAATATTTATTGAAAATTCAGCCTTTTCTCACTGATTTATAATGGTTCTTTATCATAGCTTACATTTTTTTATATATACTAGTATCTGATTTGTACCACAGTACAATATCATATAGTTTTAATTTTGTAGCTATTTATATTTTAGTAGGTACATAATATTTTAGTTAGCTGGAATGGCAAATTGCCTCTAGTAAATCTTTTAAAACAAGGCTCCCAGGTATTTTTATAGTTATTCTTCAATTTTTAAAAAATTTGGACATATTTACATTCATAAACTTGCCAAGTTTTTAAAAAATGCATTAAATGAATAAATTAATTTGGGAAGAACTGAAATATTTACAGTATTCAGGCAATGTTTTTCCAGTTATCCAGGGTTTTTGATAATTTGTGGTTTTTTTTAGATTTATTGGTAGCATTTGGTAGTTTTATTTTCCCCAGTTACTTCACATTTTTTTTGTAGGTTTCCCTGCAAATTTTTTTTATTCTTATTACCGTTGAGAGGATTTCATTACTCTTCATAACTGGTTATTACTTCTGGCATATGACAACATGTATTTATTGGACCAATGCTAATTTTGCCATCAGTAACTGTTGAAATCCCATTATTACTGTCCAATAGGAGCACAACCACAGCTTCACAGCCAGGCTCTCTGAATCCGTTTCAGCCCTGCTGTTGGCCTAGTCATTGTATGCTGCTAAGAAAATTCTGTTTCCAAACAACTTACACTCATTTTGCTCAAGAAGTTACAGTAACTGCCTTATTATTCAGCACAAAAATCTGCTTGTCTCATCTTTTGAGAATATCCTCTCACCACTTGACCCTCCTTCACCTGGCCCACTCTGTGTCTCGCTCAGTCCACTGGGCATGCCAGGCCCCTGCAGACGGCTTTGTCCCAGAGCAGAGCTCTTGCTCAGGATTCTGTGAAGCCCCTGTAGAAGGAAACCTCACATTGACTTCACATAGATACTTGCATTTTTCAGCTTACGAGTCCCAACACTGAGGAAAAAATCATTTACATTTAGTGAAGGCAGAACACTGCTGAAGTGCTTACTTGGCATCCTTCCGGTCTTCCAAGGCAGAGGTGTCAACACATAGCCATCTTTGTAGGCAATGATGGTTAAGCTGAGTCCTAACTTATAGGGAACTCTTATTAACACTGCTCCATTGTTTTTAGTTACTGTGGAATTCGTCTTCGTATAGTTCACAAACACTTCTACAACTGCTTGACTCAGGTACTGGCGACTGATGATGTCATTCACCTGGACTTTCAGCATAAACACAGACACTGGAAGATTTAAAAAGCCCAAAATGGAAGTATGTTAGATCCTAGAATACGTGTGTCACCATACTTTAAAATGCCTGAATATTCAGACACCTGAATAACAATGCAATACTGTTGATAAATTTAGGAAGTACATATATATGTATGAACGGATTGATAGGAAGAGGTATAAAAACATTCCAAAGTCACTATTCTTCCACAAAATAAATTTGAATCTATTATTAATAAGGCACAATATTACTACTCCATTTTTTCCCTGCCAATTAAAAGAAGAAAGGAGAGCAGTGAACAAAAGAAAGAGGTTCTCCCTTCAGGAAAATAATTTTCATTTTGTCTAATTCTAAGGCTATCAAGTTACACAGATTTAACACTAAATTAGAATTCAAAGTTCTTAGAATAAAATGCCCCCTAACCAACCCACTAGTGCATGGCTAGCTTCTTTATGTTTGTTCTGTTGTCTGGAAAGCATGGGGTGCTTTTATTTGATATACATAATATCAAAAATCTTTCTCTAAAATATGAAAAACATTAACTATATAAGAATACATGTAACATAATAAATTAAGAAAAATGAGAAGTTCAAGTTCCTTTCTACTTGAACCTCCAGCCTTACTCTGTGAGTACAAATCTTGACAATAGGTTCATGGATATACCAGTAACAGTGCCTACCTTTAATAAAAAAAACTTGTCACCATGGAAATGCCTTCACAAAGCCTGGATCATAACACCCTTGCTAAAAGATGTCTTCTCTATACCAAGAATGGACTTCAGTTAATCAAGGTCCATCTCTACCATTCCCTAGACCTGTGACCTTGTTAAGTTATTCAACTCTCTTAAGTCAATTTGCTCATCTGTAAAACAGAGAGCACAGTGACTACTTTTCAAAGTAAATGAAATAATGCAAATTATGTGCTCACTACAATGTTTGTCATTTAATATTATTAATAACAAAATTTGCTACTTCACGATTAAAGACTACTTCACAAACATTAAAGTATATCAACAAAAAATGCCTCATAAGGATTGATTATACAGCTATGCATTTGCATTAAAAAACACTTAGATGCAAAATAAATTTTATCAAAACACATAGGGTAAAAAACAAACAAAAAAAACCCCTAGTGAACTTATTATACATCAACTTGACAATGCACTGTAGAACTGTATGCCTGAAACCTATGTAATCCTTGCTAACAGATGTCACCCCAATAAGTCTAACAATAAAAATGAATTAAAAAAAAAAAACCCTAGTCAACATTGATTGAGCAACAATATTACCACCAAATTGTTACGTCTTTTAAACCAAACTAAGTCCACTTATTACAGAAAACGATTTGTGTAGAGGACAAGTAGCTGCTGTTCAATTCAAATTATTTCCTGCAACCACCTGCCCCTAATTCCCTAGACAAAATTTACTGAGCCACCAGCATAAAGCATCTAACTAATGTGGACCAAATATATTTTTGTCAGTACCTCAAAAAGTGAATAAAGATACACAGAGGCTAATCAAAATGAAAACAAACTAAAAAACCACACACACAAAAAGAGAAGATAAAAAGATAACACAGAGGCTAACAGGTGCTGGAGCTGAACCATCTTAGAAAACCTAAGACGTCCAACCTACTAGGCTTTCCAGTGTTTCTCTGGCCCTGCTCTTTGCAAAAGCTGCTCTGTGAGCTATATCATAATCCCTCCCAAAAGGCCCTTTATTTCTTGTAGCCAAGTCAAGTCTATTGCCTGCTTCCAAAGCAAGCACTTCAATGATACAGGGTACAACTCACTGTAAAGTAGGATATTTTATAGGCTACTCTTTTATAAGAGGAGGCAAGTGAAGGAAGAATAATGCTATGTACCCAAATACGATGAACCATATGAGATGAAGGCTGTCCATAACTAAAAGATAAGGGAATTAGGGTTCCCTATTCAAATTTGACAATAGGTCTTATTCAAATTAAGTGTACTCTTTCAATAGCATATTCAGGGATGAAATTGAATAGGACATTTTTATTAATTCATTTGCTGCAAAGATTACTTTCAGAAATTCTCATACCCTTTGGGTTTGTGGAAAAATTCCAACGTGTAGTAAGATCTTAAACTAAATTCATTGTTAAAAAACTCTGCATGGTCCATCTGTTTCATCCTTATAAAAGTACAGTTGCCAAAAAAAGACACACTAAAAAGTCCTGATGTTCTGAAGCTGGATTTGATTCATAAAATGTTTTCTGAAACATTTTCTAACCCAGAATGGACAATTTTATTTTTTCAGACATAGTAAGTTAATATAATAAATTTGATAAGGAAATGAATATCAAAATCAGAAAAAAAAAACAATGTGCAAGAGTCACATCTTGGCTACCAAAATCAGTCTCCCTCCCTGAGGACAGCCCCTCTATCTGTACCTTACATGACCTTACAGGCTTCGGAAACAATGAAGGCCTGTCGAGGAGTGTCTTCTGTAGCTCAGGTTGGAAAAAAGTATTGATATTTGTGTGACACACACCCACCCACTCACCCCAGGTCCAGGGCTAGAAAGTTTACACAAAAATACAACAATGGACTTGTCTAGTTTCATCGTAATACAAACCTGAAAAACATTTCCCCTGTTTTAAGGCAAGGAAATAGAGGCTAAAATTGCAGTTAAGGACAGCGGCAGGATTAACAGACGGATTCATCTGATTCCAACTCCCAAGTATTTTAGTCCACACATATCTCATTAAAAAGCCTTAAGAATTTGGTTTTCATCATTATTTACTACTGTTGACTGTTAACCTGAAGTTAAGCAGCTAGCACTCTCAAGTAACTGCCAGAAAAATCAAAGAAATACGACATTTATCCAGCATGGGTGCCAGTTAACTGAAGAGTGTACTATAGCTTACTTATTTCCTCCCAATCAATGCTGAGAAGGAAATGCATTTCACTGACCCTCCGCGCCTCTTACCCCCACCCCTCAGCCTGATTCGTGTGGCCCCAGCACAATCAGCAGCAAAAACAGCATTAAAATCAAAACAAAAAACCAAAACACTAGGCTGGCAGCATGGCCAAGACCATCAAAAGGAGACAAACAACTCTTTTTCCTCCAAATAAAGGAAAAATTATGAAGAACTACCTGCCCTATATACTTTAAAAAGGATGCGTCTGACTGCCGTGATGGCGACAAGTTTAACCAAGCAAAGAAGCCTGCCAGCCAGAAGCAATACGTATCGAGAACAATCCCCCTTCCCAGTTCCCTTCTTCAACAAAAATACTTCAGCATTTAGACTGGGCAGATTCTGTGATTAAAAATTTGATTCACGGGGAGTTCTCTGGTGGTGTAGTGGCTTAAGGCTCTGGTGCTATCAGCGCTATGGCCTAGGTTCGATTCCCATCCAGAGAGCTACCCACATAAAAAAAAAAAAAATTTGATTCACAACCAGAGCTCCTTTTGTCTCCATAATCTACCTACTCTTCTCCATTGTATTTTCAGCTTTGCATGCACATACTATTTTTCTGTCACTTAATTATAACTATTATGTCTTGCCCATATAATTTTCTTTTCAATGTGTCATCATTGACTTAAAAATGGTTCTGTATCAAATGATTTCAACGGCAGTGTTAGAAAACATATAATCTAAATGTTGAGAGAAATAAGTAAAAATAAAATACACATCAAGGAGCAAGGTCCTGAAGTGACTGGGAAAGATTTAACTATTTAGCAAATAATTAGAAATGCTGTTAAGTAGTGAGAATTAATAAAAATAAAAAAGTAATAATAAATAGGTATAAAGACGTGTTCTTGAAGAAGTTTATCAGAACCAACACTATTATTATGATTTTGCCATAGGATTTACAGAGGTAACTCAAATCTAGAAAGGGTTAAAAAAATATGGCTGCCTATTATTTGGGCGACATCTAGAGCTTGAACTCCAGTGGGCTTATAAATTACAAACCCCCTTCTTTTCAGGAGAATTTGACCTCATCTCATTATGTAGCTACCATTATGTAGGTTTTAATTGTGCCCACAGAAAAATCACCTTATTTTCAGATTTCTCAAGGATAAAACTAGCCTTCTTTCCTATTATGTTTCAAGCATCAACAACAATTTCACTTTATATACAATTTCTTTTCCTCTCTAGGAATATGATGCTAAAAATATACTAGGTATATAAAGCTTTTATAAATAGATCACAGATCCAACTTATAAAAAATATTTTAACAATGAAACATTTTAAAAAACTTTACTAAGTTTATACATTCTAATGAGAACTAGAAAAAAATGAAGAGCACAAAAACATAGTGGAATGAAATGGTTGGGAACAATTAGAAATGTTTACCTATATTAATTCAGCAAACAAATGTTTGTTACCTGCCTACTTTTGGCCAGATCTGCACTAGCTACATTGGGGATACAAACACACCTAAGACATAGTCTTACCTTGAGGAAGTTTATTCTGAAGAAACATGTGAAAAAATAGTATTGCAGAATCATCTACCATAAAAGAGGTTTTAAAAAAGCAATACCGAAGCACAGACAAGAGAAAACTTTCTATAGCACCTAATATAGTCTTCCATAAAACTATGTAGAGATTCAGAATCAAAATGTATAACAATTTCTATAATAAGTATCAATCTCAAAGAGATATAACTGCACTCTAATGCTCACTTAAGCACTGTTTGCAGTAGCTAAGACATGGAAACAACTTAAATGTCCATTTGTGTATGACTAGATAAAGAAAAGGTGGTATATGCATACAATGGAATATTATTCAGCCTTAAAAAAGGAAATTCTGACATTTGCAACAAGATGGGTATACTTGGAGGACATTATGCTAAGTACAATAAGCCAGTCACAGAAAGACAAATAATACATGATCTCATTTACATGTGGAATTTAAAATAGTCAAACTCATAAAAACAGACAGAAGAATGGTGGTTGCCAGGGGCTGGGGGAGGGAAAAATGGGAAGATGATGGTCAAAGGAAATGAAGTTTGTTATGTAAGATGAGTAAGTACTAGAGATCTACTGTACAGCATAGTGTCTACTGCTGACAATACTATATTATCTACTTAAACTTTCCTGAGAGTAGATATTATTTTGTGGTAAGAACACTAAAAGTACTAACAACAATAATAGGGACAAGAGGAAACCTTGGGAGGTAATGGACATGTCTACGGCTTTGATGGTGGGGATGGTTTCACAGGTGTATACCAAACTCATCAAGTTATATATATTAAGTATGTACAGCTTTTTACATGTCAATCATATTCCAATTAAGTCATTTTTTAAATAATAGTATAAAAATGCTGATTTAATATCTATTTGAAATCAGTTCACACTATCATTTTTTGAATGAGGGGAATGTCAACATTTGAGTTCAAATCTCCAAAGTCCCTGCCCTTGCATTCTCTCCTGTTTTCCATGATTTAACTTTTTGGTGCATTACAGTAGAGACTTCCTAGTGAGAACCCAAAAAATGCCAAATTTTGGGCTATGACCCAAATCAGACTTTAATGGTGGGGGCATTTAGAGGCCTAGTTTGCTCTTTTCCCACCATTTTCATACAAGATATTTATTCACAGAAATCTTAGTTTAGAGCTAATTATACAAACATTTTAACATATAAACAGAAAACATCTACTTCCAAATTTAATTGTCTATGTATTTCAAACCTTTAGTAAAGATATAACAATCAGGTTGTACTAAAGAGAATATCAATTATTTCCCAACTCTTTAGTTTGGCATTCAAAATCTAAGATCTAGCCACCACCTCCCTTTTTCCAGCTTTATCCAATCACACTTTTTATCAGGGACTGGCAAACTATAGCCTGTTGGTCATCTCAGACCCACTGTCTATTTTTGTAAATAAAGTTTTATTGGGACATTTCCACATTATTAATTTAGGTATTGTCTATCTCTGCTTTTGCTATACAAATAACAGCAGAGTTGACAGTTGTATCAGAGGCCATATGGTCTACAAGACAAATACTACTTGGAACTTTACAGAAAAAGTCTGCTGACCTCTGCTCTATACCAGCCACAAATGGGTCGCTATTCACTATCTAATACCAATCCACCTTCCTGTTCTATTATTCATTTCTTTCTTCTATATGAAAAGCCTTTGTTTATCTCTGTATGTCAAAAATCCTAATCCATATTTCAAAGTTTAACTCAAAAGCCTCCTCTTTATATAAACTTGTCTTTAACCCAGTCAGATGGGATCTTCTCTTCTGTACTGACTGCTACAATGGCACATGTTATATTCTGGTGTGCGTTTACTTTTCTGTGTATTTGTCTCCTCTTTCTGCGACAGCCAGGTTTTGATAACCAATATTGCTTCAAACTCAGCCTCGTGTTTTGCTAAAGCTTAGTAAAGAGTTTAACATGTGGATACTAGAAGAATGGAAGAGCAGTGCGGAGAAAAAAAGAGATGAGTATAGAAGAGAGAACAGATGAAGAGAAAGTAGAGAAAGGGGGATAGAGGTCAAAAGTAGCTAAGCACCCAGGGAAAAAAATAACTATAGGGTTTTCCCAGAGGCCACTTGAAGTTAAGCCAACTTCTAGCCCCAGGATGCTGTGAAATTCCGAGCCTCATCCCACAGTTGCCAGTGAGAAAAGTTTTACAAGTATATTATTACAACAATCAGAGCAACAAATAAATATTACGATTCTTTTTCTTTTGAAAAATCAATACAGCTTTTCCTTCTTTTTCATAAGAATATTTAAATTGGACATTTTAACTAGAGAATGCAGAAGTAGCAAAACTTGATAAATAAATACAATGCGACTTACTGTATTACAGCAAAGATTAAATTTGAAAATTTACTTAGACTATTACAAAACAATACCAACAATGTCGTTTTACAATTCTTTCTCAGGGTACCAGCACAATCACCCTATTTAATTGGAAGGAAGTAGAAAGTTTAGAACAGGGTGAGGACAACAAAGGAGTGTGTAAAGAGAAAGGACTGTGTTATTCTGCATTCTGGAAAGCCAGTGGAAAGGGCTGCAACAGTTTAATCTTTACAGCATTTCAAACAAGGACATACAGGCGCCTTCTTTTAAAGGGACAAAAGGGTGCTGGATTAAAGAATAAAAAACTTGGGAAAGGAGAAAAGCCTCCTTTTCAATGCTTAACCACCAGATTGAATCCAAAATTCTTATGGGATTTGAAGATTGAAAGAAAAAAAAATCTGTTTGAAACAAAACCAAATTTATTTACAGTAAATTAATATTCATTACAAAGACAATGTCAAACCTGAGAAGACATTAAAGAGATAAATTAAGGACGTGATCTCCACAAGTGAAAAATGTTACAGAGCAAACAAAATACACATTTTCTTCATTAGAATTAGAGGCTTAAATGAGTGTTTTTCACCAAAACTAATTAAATAAATAACACAAATAAGGGTCCTTATAATGTAAGAACGAGCACATCGCGGATGACTCAATAGGGAACAACAAATGGGGGCGCTGAGCCATTAGTATTTGGACTCAGTTCCTTCTGGTGTACCCAAAGGGTCCTTTTCCTCAATGGAAATGTATCAGACTCAAGCTCCTAAAAATACAAGGTCTGGCAGAAGTAACACCCCCTTTTAAGTTAAGGTAGTTATGATATATGTTACAGAATTACATGCTTATGATTTTGGTGTAGATTACCAGCTCATAAAAAAGGGCCTTATTTGTGCCGGGCCCTGTATATTGTCTAAGCTCACTCCACGGGCATTCTCCTGATTTTTACCATTTCTTTCTGTTTTTTTATCTTGTCTTAGAATCACAGTATTCACTCACTCACTCACTCACTCACAAATTCTTTCAATATTCATTTATTAAGTACTCTTTATATGGAGGACTTATGGTGGAGCTACGGAAGAACCCATAGCCCAGTAAGGAAAAGTTAAGGATCACATTTTTGCTTACATGTTTGAAAAGGCATTGGTCCTGGCTGCCATGGAAGTACTGGGCACAAGATAGGGCTCCTCAGTGGAGACAAAACTGGAATTGAGTTTTGAAGAAGGGATGTGGGGGTGGAGGGATGAATAATATAGCCCCTGAAACCCAGAATTTAATCACAATACTCATCCTTAAGATTCAGCACAGACATCACCTCCACACTGAGTCCTTCTCTGAGTCACCACACACAGTTCCAGGGCACAGTACCCGGGTTCATTAAAGACTGAGGAAAGAATAATGAGGTTATTATGCAAAGACTCTGCCAAAAACAGAAATAAATAATCTGAGAAAACGTGAGAAGCAGATATTCCTCCTTGGAGGAAAGATGAGAATTTAGCAGTTCATCCAGGAAGCCTGTGCTGATGGACATCACCCTCTACCCTCAAGAATGCCCGCTGGGTCTCTGAGCTCACTCCCACCTCTAGCCTTACTCCTGATCCACATTGGCCTCTTGCGCTGCCTTGAGCAAGCCAGGCATGTTCCCACCTCTGGGTCTTTGCAGAAGTGATTCCTTCTGCCTACATTTCTCTTCCCCCAGATATCCAAACAACTTATTCCCTCGCCTCCTTAAAAATCTGTCATCATTACACTTCTCATAACTCCTATCCACCCAGTCCCCCTTACCCTGTTTCAGGAGTCCCAAAACCACATTCAAGTTCAGTGGCTCACCAGAAAAAGTCACACCACTCAATGGCAGGTCATACTCAAAATTAAGATTAATTCAGCAAAGGATGAAGAGTAAAAACAACAGGAAACGTAAATGCATCAGCCCACCCTTTAGAGGTCAGGCACAGGCTTCCAAGTCCTTCTACTGGAACTGAATAGGACACAAGCTGTAAGCTGCAGGGACATATGCAAATGTCTCTTTGCAAGGAAAGCCAATAGAGTCTTAGGGTCCAAGGCTGGCATGGGGGTGCTGGCCATATAGACATATTTCTTTCAGGTAACCAGTTATGGTAACTGAAGTACAGGACCCCACCATAGATACAGTAAGTATATATCATGAACTTGTTAAACATTCCTGACAGGCTAGAACAGCATGACCCATTGCTTGGGCATATAAACCATCACTTATCAGTAACATCAACAACAATTGCCAGGGGCTGGCCAGGAAGCAATCATCGCTTCAGGCTCCCCTGAAGACTTGCAAGGATTGAGCAATCAAACCTATTGTGTTCACACTCCCCTCACACCCTAATCTATTTTTTCCATACTATCTTTTTCACACACTATATAATTTCCACGTTATGTTTGCTTTCTGTTTCATCTCCTAGAATGTTAGCTCTATGAGATCATACTCTCTCGTTTGATTTACTGCTATATCCTGAAATACCATTTTTTTAAAGAATGATTGAATTAATGAAGGAATTCCTTACTCTGATAGTATTAAGTGAGACCACTGGCTCAGAACCACTTAATAACTGCCAAAGAGGATGCAAGCAAGTAAGTATATAAAATGAGGTAGATAAGCCTTGAAGTAGAGGGTAGAACAAGGAGAAGATGTGTAATCAACATTTGTAAGTTATGTAATTTTAAGAAAAGTATAAATTCTTTGATTCTTTACTACTTCCTGCAGCTACTTCTGCAATAGTTAATGTTCATTCTTGTGATATTGAGAAAGAACTTCAAAAATCAAGATTTAGGGAAACCATTATTGCTTTTCTGTAGAATATATAAAGATTATGTTTCTCCCAAAATTACCCAACTTTAAGTAATTCATTGAAAAAATACTCAGTGATAGATTACCAAGGAACAAAAATTGCAATTGGCAATAAAAATGAAAACAAATAATAAAAGTGACAACAAAAAGAATGCTAAAAGAGGAAAAGTCCCATGTTGGAAAATAATTAATTTTAAAATATAAACTTGCTATAAAATCTATTGCACACAGACTTAGGTTTCTTAATAAATTGCTATTTGAAAGGAGTAATCCATTAGGAAACTTTGAGTGGTATATGTTTTCTCCCTAGATATTCAAGCATATTGAAAATAGTATATGAGATTAAGAAGGAGACCTTTGGAGAACCATCACTGAATGTTCCCTCTCATGAATGTAACAAAGGAAATTAGGTTAGGTATTAGCCAGGGTATAACATCTCCTTGGGGGATGAATTAAGTATGGATTATTGGAATTGGACACAAGGTACCCTAGACTCCTTTGCAACTTAATGACTCACTGTCCTTCTGTATTCCCAGTTTAGCATAAAGGATGGATGAGTCTAGAGAACAGTCACCCAGACTAAAAAGGAGAATCAAGCTATTGCTATTTATATAATTAATATCCTGAAAAGGCTTTAGTGTACACCAAACTGAAAGTGTCCCCCTAAATTGATCCCCCCCAAGTATTTTGCACCACATTTCAAGAAAAGATGTAATATCCCCAAACAGCAAATAATTGCAAAGTGTGATTAGTATTTTGAACTGCACAGGTCTAAGCTAGGGACTTGAGCAATAGAACACATTGCTGGAGTCCATGTTAGCACATTTCTCCAGAAGGGGCTAATTTAAGGTAGGGTCAACTCTCTACCAACTGGGATGGCCAGTAGCCTCCATGTCCTACCAAGAGACCTGCTGAGCACTGCCCAGAGACCATGGGCATCTCTAAGCCTAGTCCTCTCTATCCTGCAGTAGGGAAGTTTTCTTTACCATCATTTCTACAATGCATTCAAATTTCAAAAACATCTCAGAATGGAAGAATGTGGTACTATAAAGTACTTTTAGTATAGTGTTTGCATCTAGTTAAGTGCTTTTTTAAGTACCTATTCTTAGTGGTTTCACTAAGAATCTTTAGGCTGCCAAGAGATAGTTGTGCCCAGTCTTCTCTGTTAGAATGTATGCATAGGCTTAGCTATTGAATACCTAAAGCCAATGACATAATCAACACAAACTTAGTAAACAAATCCTCTGAAGTACCTGAAACAGAAAAAGCATCAAAAGCCCAAGATTTGGGGCCACAGTTCCCAAACAATGCTTGAAACCATCAAAAGTGACACAACAAACTCACAGGGGTACCAGAAAATATTTTAAATTTTCATGTACACACAATTATCCTAACATATGTCATGCATCACACAAACTCGAGAGAGTCCATAATTCAAAGTACTACACTCAAATCAATGACATTACACCTTTCTGAAGTTGGGTGTTCAGTGATTGCTCTGATAGAAAGCAAACTGCATGAAAATGAATGCTGAACAAGAAGTGAGGATGGCAGAGTTCATTTTCATTCCAAGGTCTGAGAAGCTGTGCAATAAACACATGTCATAAACGCATATCTACGTTAATTATTTTTTGAATGCATGACTGATTGCTTGAGTAAACAAAAAGATTAACGATTAAACAAAAACCATACAAAACTTCAAGATTATCAATTTGCATAATGTGTTAACGATTGTTACCTTTTCCAGTGTGCTTAACTCCCTTGGCCTAGAACAATGGTTCTCAAACCTGTATAGACATTAAAATCAACGGGGGAACTTTTGCTATATTCCCAGTTCCCATTCCAGCCCAATTAAGTCAGAATCACTATAGATAGGGTCCAGGGAATCGCATTTTTAAAAGATCCTAGATGATTCTAATGCAAGCCAAGGTTGAGAACTGACCTATGATAAAAAATAAAAAAAAAAAAGTATCTCCCAGAGGAGGTAGGAATATGACCGAAAGTCATCCTCTTCAGTTCAATTGTTCTGTTTCTTTTGATATAAAAGAATTTAAAGTACTTGTTTTTGATTGAAATGGGCACGTACATTTATTCCATGACTTGCTGTGGTTCCTCTGTTGCACACCCTTGCAGACACAAGACCACAGAGAATCAGAAATGCAGGATATTGACAAGAAAGAAAGCTGACCTTGGTGGCTAGTTACTATTAGTTGGTTTTTGGGTTTTTTTTTAAATTACTGATAGCTGCCATATTTTAATCATTTATTTTTGTGTCCTTCTCATAATCAAACTACCTGGTTAACTCAGGACTTGGCTTCACTCAATAGTTTTCATTAGTCTTTTTAATCTTCTACATAGAAAATTTACAAAGTACAAAAAAATAGAGGGATATAAGTATTTCCTAATCTAATTTCTCAGAAGTTACTTGCCTTTCATCCAGTATTTTAAAAAACATGCTGAAAAACAAGAGATTTATAAAATTAAGATCAGATTGCATATATTTGTATAAATGTATATATATTTAAGCATGAAATAAAGTGTGAAAGAAACTCACCAACTTGTTAATATAGACCTTATTGGTTGGGTCATAAGGGTGGGGAATGCCATGTGATTTGCTACAATGTATACAGTTAGCATGCATTATTGGTAGGAAGGAAGAAAGAAAAGAAGCCAATAAAGAATGTTACATGCTGTGTTTTTTAGTTAAGATTACATTGTGAATATATAATCCATGGTATCATATATTTTTCAAAATTATCATATTTCTTTATTGAAGAACATTCTATGGATGTCATTCATTTAACTCTTTGTACATATTTGTTTAGTCATTTCCAATTCTTCACATTTGCAAACAATGCTTTAAATAAAAATACATGTACATATACCTTCACCTGAATTTTCAACTACTATATCCTTGGGAGGAGAAATAATAAGTCAAAGCTTCTTGATATGAATTATACTAAAATGCTTTCCAGAAGTGATAGCAATTTATACTGTAAACAAGAGAGGATTTATTTTACTGTAGTCGATATTATCAACATTACTACCCCTGTATTCCCAGGGAGTTAATTTGAAAAAGAAGACTCAGTAAAGTTTTAAAGGCATTTGATGCTCCTTTAACTTTACATTCCTACCAATGGTTTTTTTTTGTTTGTTTGTTTTCATGCCCTCTTGATAGGTTGAGAGATCCTCTTATGAAGAAAACTATACAAACAACAGTAGCCTGACAAAGAGCCAATAGATAGTCTTTAGTTTTGGGATTGCATTGGTAAATCCATAGACTTTATTTACTGAAAAATAAAGTGGAGAGGACTTAATAAAATATCTGTTTTCCCCTTTACAGAGGCTTTCTCTCCTTGTTCTTTCCACATGCAAAGAATATTTAAATCAATGAAGAGAAAAATGGGACTTACTTAGAGCCTGCCACACACATGCTTCAGCATGTCTTTTAGAAAGGGTTTGAAACCTACTGTCAGCATTTTGTTTAAGCCAGGGGTATCCCATCTTTTCGCTTCCCTGGCCACCTTGTTAGAGAAATTGTGTTGGGCCACACATAAAATGCACTAACGATAGCTGATGAGCTTAAAAGAAAAAAAAAAAAAAAAAGGGCTCGTGCATAGTTTTCATGTTTTAAGAAAGTTCACAAATTTGTGTTGGAGCGCATTCAAAGCCATCCTGGGCCACATGTGACCCATGGGCCACAGGTTGGACAAGCTTGTTTTAAGCAGGTAAGACTCACTGCTCAGAGAGTGGTTAGATTTAAATGAAATGAGTCCAAGTATTTTCTCCAATGCTTCTCTGACACCTTGGTAAAATGTAGCATTTTCCCTGTAATTAGACAGGAATACTGACCAGTAAATAGAAATTCAAATGCTACAAGAACATTGAGTACCTAAAACATTAATTAGCACAGCATGAATAGAATGCAGTCTAGCATTAGCAGGTAGTCAACATAATGCCAGGCCTGGGAATTTTAAGCAAAATGCATCATTCATTTATTTTTTCAGCGAAAAAGAACAGGAAATTGAAACATCTTGAAAGACAAAGCCAATACAACAATACATATGCAGTACATATTTTATATGAAAGAAAGGTTAATAGGTAGTGTCACAGTATTTTCACAACTTCAGATAGTGATTAAATTCACTTGAATAAACATTTATGGAATACTGACCAGGCATTAGGTAAAGTACTAGGTCCAACAGGAGCATTTATCACATCTTCTATTTATTCAGCGCCTTCTTTGTGTAAGAAACTACACTATGCTAAATTTGTATGTGTGTTATTATATTCACTATTACCCAGTTTCAAGTCTGAAGTAGTTCAAAGTCTAGTGGGAAAAAAAAAAGTATTATGGGTACACAGAAAAGGGAAATACGAATTCTAAATGAAGAAATGTGGGATATTTTCAAGTAGGAATTAATTAAGGCTCAAGTAAAAGAGTAGGTAGATTTTAAAATTCAGAGTTGAGGCAAAGACAGCTCAGGAAGAAGAAATAGCATGAGAAGAGTTAAAAAGGAAAGTGGACGTCATCTATTAAAACAGTTTAGGATCTAAGCAAAGAAAAGTCAGAATTTGAAATAGAGGCAGTGCCAAAGAAAGTTCAGGAATAAAAACATTTAGGATTTGGCAACTGACATGATACTGACATTGTGAAAAATTTTAAATGATGTGAAATTTTTGAACTTCAATGACTAGGGGAACAAAAACACTGTAACATTCTTTCATTTAACCATCATTTATGGAATCCCTGATAATTGTTGATCAAGGTGATAGGCACTAACCGTCAGCCAAATAGCAGAAGATCACAACAGTTCTTTCTCTGGACTGAAAAGACGAGGCTGCAGACAAATCAATAGGCCTTTTCAACTGAGAGCCAAGAGTGCTTCCATATATCAAGTTATCAAGTGTCACAAAAATCCAGAGTCGGGACACCAAGCCAGACCTGGACGCCCAGAATTCCTGACAGAGGTGAAAGTTAAGCTGATCCCAGAAAGCTCCCCTCACCCAGACAAGCAGAAAAAAAAAAGCTGCAGGTAGAGTGAACAAAAATGCTGAGGTCTAAGACAGCAGCAGAGGGCAGGAACTGCAGACAGGAGAGCCTGATTACAACACAGAATGGAGAGGAGACTGGGAATACGTGGTGGCATCTGAAAACAGGCACACATTATAGGAGACTCACCTACTGTATTGGAAAGAAACAAACAAGCTGGCAAAGTTAGTCCTTCCTGGGAATTCTATGATACAAATCGGTTGAAAAGATCTCCCCTTTTTATAGCAGCATTTCTTTCATCTTTAATCTCTTTGAGGATCTGATGAATCTATGGTCTCGCTTCACCTCCACTCCAACAAAATATTGCATGTAACCACAAATACTCAAAGCTTTTGCATGTAATTTCACTGGGGTCAAAGATCTTCATAAACAAAGTTTCTAAATATGGCCAAGGACATCAGCATATTTCAATGCTTCACTTTTTTTAAAAAACAAGAATGATTGTTTTAATGACCCTTGCCAATTTCAAAAAGTTGTTTTAATTTTATTGGTACACCTGGGTCATTTTTCCAGAGGCTGTATCATCTATTTTAAGAGCCAAGCAGCCAGGATTCCAATCCTGGCTCTATTTCTTACTACTTATGTGATTGTTACAAGTTACACAGGCAATATCTGCCTGAAATTCAGCTATGGAATGAGAACGGTAACAGCACCTAACTAGTAGATATACCTCATAAGGCTATTGGGGAATTAAACATAATAATAAACAGAGTGCTTAGAACAGCTTCTGGCTCCAAGTACTAATAGTGTTTGGGATTATAATTCCATATTTGTAAATATTTCTTTAGCTTTTGAATATAAGTCTGATATTTTTTAATTTATCAAGACCTCCCCAGAAAAATTAGCACATATTTTACACACATTTTAATTCGTACAATTTTGTCCTTTCTGAAAGTTTATGAGGCTGTTTATTTCCATGAAACTAAACAATCTCAATAAAATGCTTTTGCATGAAACACAATTTTTATATGTGTGTGTGTGTGTGTGTGTGTGTGTGTGTGTGTGTGTACGCGCACACATGCATTCATGTGTGTGTGTATACAATGGAATATATTTAGGATAATTAATATTTACTAAAATGCCTTAAAGCAAATTTTGGTAAGTGATCCACATTTGAAAGTTACCAATTAGAAAAAAAAATTTGGTTTATTTTGTTAGGCAAAGATATTATTAATGCATCTTAACCTTCATTTAAATTGATCTGGAATCAACCGACTAGAAAAGGAAGCCTAGTTCAAATAAGATTTTATGTGTTTAACAAACATTAAGCAAAAAATAACTCTAGGAGGGATAATCACTTTTGCCTAGTGAGTTACAGTGTTCTAAGTGTCTGGTATACGAGGGCTGTCCAGAAAGTATCCAGTCATGAAACCATTCTCATTATACTGACGATGGCTAGATATTTTCCAGACAGCCCTGTATATTAACTCATCTCAAGTCTCACAAACCCATTTTCCTCCCCAATTAAAAGTAAGGAAGGAAACAGGATTCAAAGAGGAACTTGCTCTAGATTTCTTTGCTAGAAAGTAGTGAAGACAGTGTATTGCCCAACTGAAAAACATTATTCTCTCTAGCAGAGAAATTGAGGCATCCAGTGATGTGAAAGCACCCACTATGGAAGATTCTAGAACATTAGATGAACTTGTATGTAATTCCTTTCTCTGTATCAAGCAATGCCAAAAACTGTACAGAGGCAAATTTATTACAGAAACAGTTCACATTGCTTTTTTTCCACCCCAAAAATGTGAATATAAGGTTCTGTGAAGAAGCTATACAATAACCCAATTTCTGAAGCAGTCAAATCCAAAAACAAATTATACATATAACAGCAGAATAAATTCTCACATTCCTAAGACAGACTGTTCTGTAACCATGGTAATATAAGTAGCCACAGGAACAAGCTTTAAGCATGCTTAATATATAACAGTTTTATAGCCTTGGAACCACAGAACTGGTTTGAAACTTGTTTAATCATTGACTACTTGCAGCCAATCAGTGACCAACACTCCCAAACATCCATCAGTCAATCGTAAACAGACTCACTCCAAAGATGGTGTTGTTGTATGCCAACCTTATAGCCAGTCTCATCTAAGAAGCCAGCTTTTACTGCTAATATCATCCCACCCACACCTCTGAAAGTCCTCCAATCGCTGAACTCAACGCTTCCCTCAAACTCTGTGTAAAGTCAGTTTCTGGCTCTGCTGAGAAAAGCCAGCTGACCAGCATAGCTCTCCTTGTCAATAAATTCAACATTTTGTTATTTTCAGATATTGAATGGTGGTCTCATGCTTTGAAAGAAAGTATGCTGTTTCAGGCCTTAGCAAATACTGAATACAGTTATTTCCAATATTAATAATTTTCCTAACATTCTCCCAAGCATAGCACTGTATCCTTCACACCAATACTACATATGATAAGGTATTGTTTTTCTTATGGATGGTTTTTATTTTGAATGCTTTAGAAGCAACATTATTTCATAAATGAAATAAGAGAATAGAATACATATTTAAATTAAAATTACGATGTGCTAAATACAAAATACTAAAACTGTAAATATTAAATAACAAGTATAGGTGATTTTAAAATTTTCTAAAATTTCTTAAAGCTTATTAAGAACTAAAAAGGGAATAAATATACACAGACTTTTTGAAGGATTTCTTTTAAAGATTTAAATAACTACATTGCCTGCCTCTAACTCACACCTTACACAAAAGTAGATTCTATATAAATAAAACACTTAAATATGAACAGAAATACCTTTGAATTAAAGATAGGGTTTTTAAAAATTATATCAGATTAGGGAAGAAATTCTTAAACCAGATTCATAAATGTGATGATTAATATATTTTGCTACATTAAAATATAAAAAACATTTTCCACAAAAGACTCTAAAAAAAAAACAATGTTAAAGGAAAAGCCAGACACTGGGGGGAAAAATTCTGCAAAACATATAAAGATTATTATTTATAAAATATAAAGAACTAAAGAAATCAGTAAAAAAAAACAGAAAAACAGACAACACATATAAAGACAACTCAGAAAAGGGGAGCAAAAGTATGAAAAAATGTTGGGAATGGTGGTGGAGGAAAAATAATTTTATAAAATAATATTAAAATAATTTTTCCTCCTATCCTTAGAAACTTATTCTAGCTATTTTTCTGAAGAAATCCAAAACACTAATCCAAAAAGACATATGCACCCCCATATTCACTACAGCACTATTTACAATAGCCAAGATATGGAAACAACTTAAGTGTCCATCAAAAGATGAATGAATAAAGAAGATGTGATACCTATATACAATGGTATGTTACTCAGTCATAAAAAATAATGAAATCTTGCCATTTGCAACAACATTGATAGACCTAGTGAAATGTCAAAAAAAGACAAATACTGTATGATTTCACTCATATGTGGAATCTAAAAAACTAAATAAACAAAACAGAAACAAACTGAGAGAACAAATTGATGGCTGTCAGATGGAGGGGGTTTGGGGGGAATGGGTGAAAAGGGGGAAGATATTAAGATACACAAACTGCCAGTTATAAAAACAGTCACGGGGATGTAAAGTACGGCATAGGGAATATTGTCATTATTGTAAAACTAAGTATGGTATCAGATGAATACTAGACTTATTGGGATGATCGCTTGGTAGGTTATATAAATTTCTAATCACTATGTTGTACACCTAAAATTAATATAATATTGAAAGTTAACTGTAATTGAAAAAAAAATTTTAATATAAAATTCTTTTGGCTGGACTAGTAATCAAAATGACAAAGGCAGATTAATAAGAGAAAATCAAGGAAAGTCCCCAAAACATGATGCTGAATAAAAATTTTAAAAAAACTGCAAAGGGTACATCTAATATGCATGTACACTTATTATCGTTTCCTAAACAAGGTTAACCCAATGGCAGGACAGTAATTAATTCGGAGTAATGAGGGAAAGTGATGAGATTAGGGCTTGATTCTGTCTTTAATTTTTATTTCTTAAAAAAGAGACAGAAATGTAAAGCACATAAAGCAAAAAGCTAGCATTTGATTAATTTCAGTGATGAGTACATGGGTGTCCGTTACATATAGACTATTTCTGTATGTTTAGAATCTTTCCTAATTAAGATAAAATGTTAAAATACAAACAGAATAGAAGTGGGGGAATTTATTCCTACAGTGAATATGTGAATAACTATAAAAATACAAACCAAAATCTTAATTTCTATTTCTTGCCTAGAGACAATCGGCAAAAACAAACATTCTCCTTACTCCTTTGCATCCACCCCCTTTATGTAGTTTCTAAAACTGCGGTGATAAAAAAGCAGGTAATTAAGCCATAAACAGTTGGGAAATCAGCCACTTATTAACTGAAAGTGTCTCTCTTTCCCTCATGTTCCCACAGCACTTTGAAACTCTAACGGGGCATATTATGACATCTTCCTATACTATACTCTAAACTATACTAAATTATAATATATTTATATATGTTTATGCTCCCTCCAACCATAAATGTTAGGTATGTTGAGAGTATAAAACTTGCTCTTCAAAGTTCCTTCAGAAAGTCAGAGACTCCGCATGGTAAATGCTCACCTACACTTGCTATACTAAATGTGAGTGTTATGCTATATGGCTGAATAAAAAAAAAAAAAAATTGCATCTCTCTATGACTGTTTTGAATGATTTTCTATCTTTGAATTTCAGTATATCACATTTAATTTTTAATTATGAAACTGTACAGACTATGGAATTACTACCTCCAAAGTAAAATTTTGGAATTCTTTCTCTTATGACAAAGGCTGAGAGAATCGCATAAGCTGCTTTAGGGTAAGCCCAGAGTGATAAAGCCCTGAGTGATAGGGGTCAAATCTTAAATTCAGCTAGCCTTCAATTTAGATACAGCTGCCTATTAGCCTCTGCCACACTTGTCAACCAAGTCTACCTAACCCATCAAGAAACAAACATTTACCCATCAATCCAACCATTCAGTAAGCTATTACTGTGAACCCAATACAAGTCCGGAGTTGAGACTGCCTTCCTGCCATTAGCCGGGCTGAAGAATAGAACAAAACAGATCAGTTTGACATGGCTGAATCCTTTGTTTTCAGTTACATTCCAAGTGGAGTAAAAATATAGTAATTCCTAAACTACTTGCTCCAATTTATTCTTGTCCTACCAACTTCTAAACCTTCATCTGTTCTGTTTTATTTTTTACTTTAATTTAGACACAACCTATATCATGACTAGGAATTTTTAGTAAACTGATGAATTCTATTTGGCCTTTATAATTCATAACTTTTTCCTGCTTCCTACTTAAAAAAACTAAGAATAGCAAGAAATTTCTAAACACTTTTCTATGTGTAGTTTATAATTCTATTCCATTCTTTTATCCCGTCTTTTAATGAAAACTCTTTAGTGTTGTTTTATGTGTAAATACTGTTAACATTAAAAAATTTTAAGCTGGTTAGATGCAACTGCCATACCAATTTGAGAATTCAAATGGTCTCAAATTTCACAGAACAATCTTCAGATCTAATCCATATATTAATCAATCAGCTGCCTTCATTAGGATGTGAATGCCCTTCTTGGCTGTGGAGAAGTAACCACAATAGTAGAGAAAAACATAATTTACTATTCCTCTGAGTTATATAATAAAAAATAAATAAGATTCCATCTGCTTTGTAGAATTCTTTCCTAAAGAGAGCATTACAAGACACACCATTTTAATGGACAAGTAATACTCGCCAGCACAATGCCAAGGCTAGCAATGAGAAGGAAAACTGCAAAGTACTCCTGTTTTTTCCATAAAAAAGAAACACTATATTTTCAATACAAAATTTTCCAAAAGGACCATAGCCAGTATTCACTGGCTTATATGTATGCTGAGAACACTAGTTTATGTTAAGATTTTCTAGACAAAAAGAAAAAAAAAAACGTAACAAAAACTGTTTGAATGCAGCCTTTCTTAAGAGCCAATTTGTCTTCTCAGCAAGACAAAAGGAATCAATAATAATGAAAACTTGGAGCTCACAGATGAATACTTCACTCTGATTTCTGGCTTTCAAATATACTTTGCTTGCTTGCTTTAAATGATGTTCCAAAGAAAATGTTGTTTTTAATTTGTTTTAAAAAAAAAACTAATTTTATTCTGGAAGATGCTGTAATACTTGTTACTACAGAAACTTTTATGTTCTTTTAGAGTCAATTTACAGAAAATAAAACAAAACAATGAAAACAAATCCAGCCTTACTTGCTAGAAAGCTATAAATCTGGTATGTTATATTTTCTGTGTACCTCAACCCTTACTAACCTAATATCATAGAATATAAACCAAGACAGAATATTCATACTTTTGAAATATTTAATTTACTAAATCCATCTCCAATAATAACAGTAATTGATTAAGTTCTAGTATTTCATATACATCAAGTCAACAACAATTCCTCAAGGTAATGTTCATTTTCTCTATATCAGAAAAAGTTTAAAATGTGTGCCCAAGAGCACAACTAAGAAGAGTCAGAGCAGATTTTGGACTCCATTTACCCAAATTCCAAAGTCCCAAGCTCTAGCCACTAAAATCCACTGCCTTAGAATGATTCCTTCCTGATAAAGACATCAACCACAGAAGCACGTGAATGCACAGAAACTGAAACCTGGGTTCTGACCTGAACAACCATATCTGAGCTCTGCTTTCCATCCCAATCCCATCCCACAGCATCTCATCCTACAGCCCTTCATCCTACTCCAAGGCAGCCACACTGGCCTTCTTACATGTCTAAGGCACCAAGGCCTGTCCTCTCCAACATTACACTCATGAACTAATATTCAGCTAGTCACCTGATTTTTTTAAAGCACCAAGAAAAGAGGTTAGTGACTGACCTCACACTACTGTGGCAAAAAGAACTTGTATTTGATAAATATTGAGGATTAATTGTGTGCAATGCATATTTGGAAATTTGGTTTTAGAAGTCAAAAGTCCTAAGGAAGTATTTTGAAGAGAACAAATATTCCTGTTTAGAATCTTAAGGACATCTAAATTGGTACTGAGAACTGAGAGGAAAAATGAAGGTGAGAAAAGGAGGTGACAGGGAGTGAGAGGCATGAGATTATCATCATGAACTGAAAAGTGACAAAAGCGTTAATGAGACAATAAATAAATGTAAAAATGGAAAGAAACAAAAATATAGAAAAGGGAAAGAAAAATGACTCAGAAGTGCTCCACGTTTAAGAATATATTAATATCACAACTGACTGACAGTTTTTAATTTTAAAGCATCATATAGCAGTATTCATCTTCCAATTCATTTTAATGCCATCAGCATTTGCCCAATTCATAAATTTAAGAATATCAACTACGTGTCTAGCACTGTGATAAACATGATTAAAAACATAAATAACATAAGATGCTTAGTTTCTTAGATATTTCTCTTAATATACACAATCATAATGTGTTATGCATCAACATTATGCATTTATTGAGCACTTATTGAGTGTTAGGCATTTTGGAACGTAATAAGGGTGAATGAACATATATCCATGCTCTGAAGAAATTCAGACTCTCATGAGAGACACAAAATAAACATATCAGAAACAATTAGAGCAGCGGTTCTCAACCTGTGGGTCGCGACCCCTTTGGGGGGCGAACAACCCTGTCACAGGGGTCACCTAAGACCATCGGAAAACACATATCAGATATTACATTACGATTCATAACAGTAGCAAAATTACAGTTATGAAGTAGCAACGAAAATAATTTTATGGGGGTCACCACAACATGAGGAACTGTATTATAGGGTCGCAGCATTAGGAAGGTTGAGAACCACTGAATTAGAGACTCATTTAAAACAACATATTATCAAGTATTGAATCACCAAATAGAGATTACAAGTTATTTAGTAAGAAAAAAATAATTGTGGACTGGAAAAGCTTCATGGAGACAGGAGAGCTAAACTGGTTTCTGCTGGAGTTAGAAATAGGTAGGGTAGTTCCAATGGGAGAGAAAATTCTCTACAGATTTAAAATTTGCTTGGAGTTAGGACTTAGTTTAAGAAATAATGTATTGAGCAAGTTAAGGCTTTTAAGTTTAACAGAAATCTAACCAGAATTTGCGAAGGCAAAAGTAGAAATTTATCAAGTCATAAAATACAAGGAAGGTTGTATAAGCAAACCACAGGGATGACAATTATCCAATCTTGAGAATGACTGGAACCAGGAACTCCATCTCTGTGTTTTGGCATCCACCTTTCTATTCAAAGGCTGCTGCCTCTTTCCATATGGGGGGACGCAAGGCTGATGACAAATTTCATATTTTATAGTTTACCATTTCCACCATCAAATATGGATGGAAGAGGGTGTCATAATAAGTAACATAAAGAACAAAAGAGGTATCAGATAGATAATTCTATATACAGCCACCATAAAAGTTACATGTTAAGGGAGTTCCCTGATGGTGTAGTGGCTTAAGGCTTCGGCGCTGGCACTGTCAGCGCTGCGGCCTGGGTTCGATTCCCAGTCAGGGAGCTACCCACATACCAAAAAGCAAAAAGTTACATGTTAAGAGTTGACCAATAGGAAATGACCCAAGACTGACAGGAAATGACCAAAGAACAAAATAAATTGAAAGCCTAATACAATCTTTCATTATGGGGAGTAATGTAGCTAAAATGCTACCTTTACACAAAACTCAGTCTTAACACAATATATTACATACCTGGTGGACAAAAATTACTTTCCTACTGAAAGTTTTACCCAGATTTTTTTTTTTTTTTTTTTTGGCTTTTTGGTATGTGGGTAGCTCCCTGGCTGGGAATCGAACCCAGGCCGCAGCGCCGACAGCGCCAACGCCGAAGCCTTAAGCCACTACACCACCAGGGAACTCCCCCATTTACCCAGATCTTGAGAGAGCAATGCAGAAGCCTGTAGGGATGAAAAGTCAAGATGCATACAGCTACCTTGCAATTTCTTTTGTAATACCATGTATGTGTGTGTGTTCGTCTGTGTGTGTGTGTCTGTGTGTCTGTGTACAGAAAGACAGATAAAGCAAAAATACACTGCTGCAAATTGGTGGCAGATACATGAATATTTGATATACACTACAATTTTCAGTATATTTCCAAGTATTCATTATAAAAAGTTGAAGAGAAGTAGACAAGCCTGACAGAAGAGTTCAAATTTTAATGACAATATGAAAGCTTAAGAAAGGAAAACAGTGTTTCAGGAAGATGATGCAGTAAGGGTGTGGTTTGAGTTAGAGGAAGGAAAAACTAGGGAGACCTAATGGATTAGTGTAACCGGCCAAAAGGATGAAGTAGGGACCTGGGTAGAGAAAAAGGCTATGAAAATAAAACAGAAGGAATAAACATTAAAAACACTGTGATGGACACTTAAAAGGACCCAGTGAGTGACAGGTCAGTGTGGGAGAGGGAGAAGATAGAATCAATGATAATTACAGGTTTTTCAGCTCAGGTGATTAGAGAAAGTACAGAAATAGAAAAGGTCTAAAATGGGCAGATCTATTGGGATAAGACAATGTCTTTCATTGGATAGATTTTTGCCTCTTCCAAGTAAATACAGTTCACTTTCTGAATGGTGGTGTTTGTGACTTAATCTCCTCCTCAGTCTCTGAGAGCCCAAAAGACAACACACCACATAAGTACCCTGAGAGGCAAACACTGGGACTGGAGCCCGAGGGAGAACAGCCACAGTCAGCCCATATGCTCCTCCTGTTAAGCCACCTGTTTCAATGTCTCAGTTCCTCTAGCCTGGAAGATAGACAGAATTTCAGAGATTTTTAAAAAGTGCAAAAACTACATCTAAATGTCAAGGTGCTTTAAGTTGGAAAGGGCAAATTTCGATTCTATCCACAAAAGTATATCAATGTATACAGCTTAAAGTAAAGGTGATACGCTTCCTCCTTCTTTGGTAATTTTCAGCCAAATGGCCTCTTGCAATGAGTACATCTCTAGATTAACCTTAATGGAGAAAAACTTCATAAATATAGAACATTTCTATCAGTTTTCATAATCTTTCTGATTTAGCAGAAAACCAGGCTACTGCTATAGGCGATTACATTTTTTATAAGTCTCAATTCAGATGGTACCATAATCACTACCAAAATATATTTTAAATCACTCACTGCCACGTGGTAGGGTGTGGAAATGAAATCTGGGGTCACTAAAGGGGAAAGGAGAGAGGCCAAATTGTTTTCAGGATAGATTGGGAAAATGGCCAGCAGGCTGGCACAGATGGCTGTGGGGGGACGAGGTTACAAGAGACATCAAGACACAACTGGTGTGTGTCATCTTCACATTGAAGACGGGTATGTTAAGAAAACAGCACAATTTGGTAAAAGTATGTATCGCACTGTTTAATGGCACAGGAAAATATTACTGCTATATATAAATGTAAAGACAAAACGTACCAATTGCTAGTTTATAGTAGATTTAAACTGATAAAAATGGGGCTTATGTTTCAATACTGAATTCCTTTATTTAAGAAATAAGGGTGCATCATCATTCTTCAAGAAATGTGGGTAGTATGGAAGAAGCTATATTATTCTTCTCGTTTCTGACAATATGGAATGATGAGCCTTAAAAGTAAGAAATACAAAGTATGCTAGAGAATACTTAAGCTAAAGGAAAAGAGAATATTATATGATTATCACAGAGAGAAATAGAAAAAATTAGCTATAAATCAAAAATGAGAAAAATTATTTCCTTCTGCTTTTCTACATCACGTTGAAACATTATAAATGCTTTCATCCAGGAAACAAGCCAAATTCTTTTTCTCCAAACCCGTGTTTCCACAGAATCCCGTACACTCCTCTAATATGAGGCTTGTCCGGAAAGTATCCAGCCATGCAACATGAAAAATAGAGGCATTTATGTCCGGATTTTTTCCGGACAGCCCTTGTACAGCACTTGTCACACTCTTTATCATTTGCGATCACGTTACTGACGTCCACGCCGGGAGTTCTCTGCAGTGATGATGAAGCGCCTGGCAAATAGTAGATCCTGCGTACTTCGGCCACTTCACTAAAAAAGTCCTGCAGCCTTTTCCCTACATAATTTCCTTTCCATATATACACTCTCTAGAGAAGCCAGTTCAAGCTTGGGATGAAAGAAGATATTCAATGCACAAATATCTGTCTATATAGAGACATTCATTTATTCATTCAGTAAATATTTATATAGGTATTTAGCCCCAAGCAAAACAATTATTACACCCGGCCTCATTTGGCTTTGTACCAAGAGAAGGCAAATAAGGAAGAGGGGCCTAGCTACAGAACAACTACATACCCTGAGCAAGTAGGAGGTACTTAGGAGAGTACGTAACAGAGGAACCTAGCTCAGATTGGAAAGTCAAAGACAACCTGTATAAAAGAAGTTGCATGCAAGCTAATATCTGAAGTTTGGACGCAACTAAACAGGTAAGAGAGAATTTTGGATCACAGATGTACTGCAAGCAGAGAAATCTGCGTAAAGGCCCCGAGGTACAAAACCTGTCACATTCAAGGTAAGAGAACAGATGCACAGTGATGACTAAGGACAAAGGAGAGAAGCTGAGACTGGAGTGGGGAATTATGCAAAGCTTTATAGGTCACATTAAGGCCTTCAAGTTGGTTCTCAATGCCATGGGAAGTCTGATCAGATTTGTACTGAAGAATAAAATAATCACTCTTGGGGGAGGTGAATAATCTCCATTGTTACTCTGGGAAGTATGGATTTTAGAGTTAATATTGATAACCTGAACTAGAGCAGAAGAGTAATGTGAGCTAGAGCAGGAACACTGATGATGGAGAAAAAATAATACATGAGGAATAATCATGAGATAGACTTGACGTAGTTTGGTGAATGAACAGATGGAAAGTAGAGGAAGTGGCAAGGACAGCAAGCTCAACTCTTCTTTCCTGGCAAGCGGAGCAGTTTATTGGTCTTTAATAATAAGAAAGGAGATCTTTTTATACTAGAAGTGGTGATGGGAATCAAGACTCCACTTTTAAACATGCTTAAACTGAGATACCTGTACTATAGCCATCATAAAGATACCAAAATAACTGGTGGATATATTCAGGAGCAAGCTCTGAGGAATCTGCATTTAAAACAACCAGAGTGGATGATATCACCTCCTGAGAATGGAGAGTGAGAAAAGCCAGGGAATGTTAAATGCAAAATTAAACTATTTTTTCTACTGGTAAATTTTAGAGTATAAAGATATTATAATAACCTGTATATTACAGTATCAAACATTTCGTGGTTACAATATTAAGTTTTAAATGTAAGTATTGCAAAGCAAATTATTCAAGAGTTGTAAGCTTGATATTGAATTATTGATAAGGAATATGGATAGGAAAGAAAGTGCAATAAATCAAGTCACCATATTTCCATCCATGTTGTTATACTTACCTCTAAGCTGCGGGATCCAAGATGGGCCCCATATATAGCCACTGCACAGTGTTCTGGTCAGTGAGCCAGTCCTTACATGCAGAAAACACAATGGCCACAGTACTACTTGGATTTGTCAAGGATGCCTACATCTTTTTTACCTTCCTGTCTCTGCCCCATGCTGTTCTCTGAAGCTTCAGCTTTCCAAGTCTCAACACATGCTATCATTTATCTTTGGAACATCAGAATGTGTTGAAATACAAATTTCTCCATTGGGATTTTCAAATGAAAGAAAAATTTCCACACCATAAAGCCATTTCTCAAAACAAAGAAATTCTTCACTCTGCTATTCGCTCTTTTGCTGTGTTTATTAGTGAAACCAGGAGAGATATGAATCAAAAAGATAAGAAAAATATGGGTTTTGCTGAGTTTTGAGATGGTATTAATTTTGAAAGTCCAGAACAGCACTGGTGATGAAAATATAAAGTTCAAAGGTAGATTTAAGTTGCTGTAGGCAGAAATTACTGTTTTGACGCTAAAACTATTTAAAGATCAAGGATTAAGACTTGTTTCAGCAGGTGGGGGAGGCGTAGGTTTTTATAAATGCCTTTGTTGGGAATTAATAACAACCAGGGTAGGCCCTTATCTGCTAAGACTGACTGAGGTTTATAATCAAACTTAGAGGGATTAGATGACACATAAAGTCATCAGAGCCATTATTAATACTATTAACTTAATCTCAGTGACCCTATCCTTCAGTGGAATAGCCAAGAGCCAAGAGGCAGAGTTTCTGGGTTGACTGCCAAAGATTTCTGAACAGAGGGTTTCTTCAGGTATAAGGTAACCCTTCAGTTTATTATAGAATGAAACCTGGATATAAAATAATTTAGAGTCCTGTCATTTATCAAAAGATATTGATTGTGTATTGATATCCATTCTACAAATAGAATGAAAAAGGCAAAAGATAAAAGAATTGACCAAGTGCATACTAAGCAATCAGTTAAGAGTTGTCTTCTGGCAAGATTGGTTGTATTACTGTCACACTTACTAAATTTACCCATCTCATGTGCACAATAACAGAAAACCTTCACATGTTAAGAAAACACAAAAATGTTGTTTTGAGTCTGAATGTCACCTTTGTTCTTTTCTTATTGAGTCCATTTACAAAGGCCTAATTAACCAGTCAGTTTCCTTAACTGTTTGGAGGTCAAGGATTCCTTTCAAAATCTTATAGACACTCTAAACAGCAGATAACTGCAGATTGTATAATTAATTTCAAGGTGCTCATGAACACCCCCCAACACACACACACACACACACACACACACAGCCCCTTCCAGTGGCTTCCTAGAACCTGTGTTGTATAAGGTATAAGAGACAATGAGTCACTTAACACATACAGGGGGAAAAATAAACTTACCACTTGTGAGTACTTTCCTCCCCAATACCCTTATACTTGGCCCTCTCTGATAACTTGTCACAGCAAATTTTATAACTCTTCTTTTCTCATGAGCCTCCGAAATCTTCACCTCCTGCAGCTTTACATGCTACATTTACTAACCTTTATTGATTCACAAGACTTCTTCCCTACTAGAAATACTATGATACAGAAGCAATTTAAAAATATACCTTCTTTTAACTTCGGATTGACAAGTTTGAATAAATTGGTAACAGTTTAGATTATAAAAAAGCTCACTCAGCATAGTTAAAATTTGCTATGAAGAAAATCATCAAATTATCCTTAAATAACAGTTTCATCAGATGTTGTAACTGTGAGGTGGTAGGTCCCACATTGCTCTTAGTGATATGGATGTGTTTTAGCTTACAATCATACACTTTTAAAACATTGCCAGAGCAAAGCACTTAGATCATTTCTACTGCATTCTAGTTCCAAGAGCCTATGATTCCAAAACAGCTTATTATACAAAGTGAAAACTTGTGTTTTTAATTATTACATATTTTAATCATTATTAAACATTGATTCCTTATACACAGCATTAGAAGACCAGATTGTTTCATATATTACTATAAAAATATTTTTCTTGCACATGTTTATGAATAAGAGTTAAACTTTGATTAATATAAACATTGCAATGTTGAAGTATTAAATCATAGTTTTTCTGCTAAAAATCCAGAATCTAATAGAAAACTATATTGTAAAATACACTTTTTTATGTACTTATTTTATGAAGATAAGTTATTTCTCTTTAAATGAAGGTATCTGAAATATATTAATCATTTAAATATAAATAAATAGATATATTTTGTAACTTCAGGTACACAAATTGAATTAATCATAACCCATGTCATGACACTCTTATTGATCATGCATCACTAATTTTACTTAGTAATACTTAGTAAAATAGTTAAATAAATCCTACTATACCCATTATTCTTGGTGATAGTTTTTCCCCTTTACACAAAAAAATGTGGACTCTATTTGATTTTTACATTAAATAGATATTTTTTAGTAATCTTGTCTCAATCACCCAGACATTTATAAACAAACTATACTCATGCAAATATGAAAAAAACTTAGTAGCATGTTTAAAGTTTTCAAGAAACATAATCCATTTAACTATATAGAGCCACATTTGGTGGCTTAATTGCTATTCTTTCCAAAAACAAAGGAGAGCAAGCAGTTGTAGAATGGGTATCAAAATTCAGTAAGCCACAAAATTCCAGACCTTTGAAGCTGATATTAAACTCTTGGTTACAGTCAACTGATTAGGAAAAACAATTCATCCATCTACCCATCCCATTCCTGTTTGTCACATTCCTGTTACAAAAAAACAAAGGAATAAGTAGGTAGGACTGATACCATGTACACTAGTTTTATTTTACTTTAGGAAGGCCAAAGGATATGGAATTCTATAACATCCCTGGAGCACTTGCCCCAGAGATAAATCAGGGAGATCACAACATGAGCCCAGGGTCAAGAGTGGACATTTCTCCCAGCATCCAACTGGTCACCTACAGCCCAACTAGCATTTAGGTCCACAGATATGAGCTGCTTTGGCTTAACTATCTAAAATTTCTAAATTTTAGCAGAGACAACAAGTGAATTAAAATTCCATGGTTTATAAATAATATTTCTTTATTGAACAGGAACAAAAATAAAGTACAACAACTAATAATACTGGCAAATGTTTATTTTAATTTTAAATTATTCCCTAAATTGTAATGATATTGAAACATACTTGAGGAAAAAAAAGGGGACATTAAATAGAAACTGAAGTCTCACTCACATAAATGAAATTAGTTTTAAATCTTAATTTCTGTGAAGACATAGAGCCTTAATATGAAGAAGGCATAGAACCTTAATATGGACAGCTTAACAGGCATTATCAACTCAAGTTTTCAGAGACATGTATTCCATTACTGAGGCATTTTACAGTTTTGGTTCACTGGGTCACTAAGGCAGAGTTGACATGCCAGTGATGATTACCATTTCTTTGACACCCTCACCCTACATGACATGGCACTCAGAATCACTCACTCCTTTCAGGCACAAGTAAATTGACCTTTATACCCACAGCCATCATCATCAAGTATTTAAGAATACTGCCTCGTCCTGATGACATAGACAGTCATAAAGAAAAAGAACTTAGATACAGAATCTGATATATTTTGGACATATGGATCATGCTTACATAAAAGGCCAATTAAAGAGACAGCTCCAAACAGAATCTTCAAAGGCAACAGAAGCTGTTTTCTTAAGTTTATGATGTATTTCACTACAATACACAGCTTTCATAGTTTTAGAATTTTCCAGGTAAATGCTCCAAAGCATACTTTTTACCAATAGCAGATGGAAAATATTATATCCATTTCCTAGCTGAAGTAATTTGAACAAAAGGAAAATTTAAGACATATTATGCTCAGCCAAGTGAAGGAATGAAAACACTACTGCTAACCTAGTCAGACAGAACATTGAAAGAGAATCAAGTTCAATATTTATATACTTTGGGGGAAAAGTTTTCTTTCAGAAGAATAGTTGGTAGTTTCTGTTCAGTCACATTAAGAATATTGAAAAACCACCACTAAAACAAACTAGGCATGTGTTTTTCAACCTATAACCAACACCAAGAAATAGCTCCCATTGGTTAATAAAATCCTGGAAAGAAATTATAATTACTCCACCTGGGAATATACTCTTAAAAGCATGAGTACTTTAGATAGACTAGTAGATTTCTAATCCCACCTCTCCCGTTGATTTTTAAATTCCTTGAACAAAAAATAGCAAATAAATAAATGCTTTCATGGATGGGAGATGTCAGGCAAGTTGTTTAACTCAAGTTATTTGAATTCAGTAAAAAGTATGCCGTAATACTCTATATCAAATTTCACTATTTTAAATTAAATTTTATTAAGTGACGTAGGTTCCAGCTATATAAACTGTGAAAAAATATTTTTTAACTTTAAAAGTGGACCACTTGGCCCAGCAACTCCACTCCTCCATTTTGCAGCTCCAATTCCACTCAAGAGATAGGAAGTTGGAGTTTCCTGGTGGTGTAGTGGCTAAGGCTTCGGCGCTGTCAACGCTGTGGCCTGGGTTTGATTCCCAGCCAGGGAGCCACCCACATTAAAAAAAAAAAAAAGAAAGAAAAAGAAAAGAAAAAGAAAAAAAAAAGAGAGATATGAAGTCATGTCCGCACAAAGATTTGTACAAAAATATAGCAGCTCCATTTACAATACCTAAAACTGGAAGCAACCCAAATATCCATCGACACAAGAAGTGATAAACCAAACAATGGTAATTCATACAATGAAACACTACTCAGCAATAAAAAGGAATAAACTACTGAACATGCAACAATATAGATGAAACCTATGGAAATTAGGCTGAACTAAATAAGCTAGATACAAAAAAATGTACATGCTATATGATTTCATTTCATGAAGTTCTAGAAAATTCAAAATTAATCCATGATGAAAATAATCCAAATAGCAGTTGTCTCTGGGTAAGAAGCAGGAATTGCCTGAGAAGGAGGCACAAGGAAACTTTCTAGGGTGATTTAAATGTTTTATTTCTTGACAGGGGTAAGAGCTATATGGGTGATAGCTACACAGGTGCATCCATTTGTCAAAACAGAACTAAGGTATTGAAAATACAGACTTCAATGTACGCATATTTTACCTCAAAAAAAAAAAAAAAAAAAAGAAGTCTGCATAGTGGAAATGTAAATAAAACAATTACAGCAGAATTTGATCTGTGTTAAAGATTGGTGATGGGTATGGGCTTTTAAAATACTATTCTATTTACTTTCTATATTTGATATTTTCCAAAATAAAAAGGTTAAAAGTACATATCAGTGAAATACACAATCAAAAATTTTTGTATTATGAAAATTACCTCTCAAAAGCTTCTTCTATATGCAGAAGACATTTATTAAAATCCATAGAGATCCCCTGTGTCTGTGATTCACATGGAGAATTTGAAATGGAGCTCATTATTTTCTCTACCCCGACTCGCCCCCAATCCCCCAACATGCCTCCCATCTAATAACCCATCAGAATGAATATGATATGCTTGTCTCAGCTACCACCAGTCCTCAAATTAATTCTTCCCTGGCCTCTCAAATATTTATTTTTAACTAACATTGGTACAGCCATACAGTAGAGAAAATAATTGATTTGACAGATCTCAACCTCAGTCTTTACTCTCACTACTCTCTGAAGATGGTGTTTTATAAGTTAATGAGAAAATGTAAACATACTGTTTTTAAATCCGGATTTTTAAAATCTCATGTTCAACTTTTTCTTAACCTCATGTTTTTATTTCTCAGCAACACAAAGAGAGATAAATTTTCAGAATAATAAAATCCAGAGAACACTGACCAAGGTCAATAATCAATTTCTCTATTAGAGACTGATAGGCTCAGCATGTGCCAGTCACTAAATGTGTCTTATTAGTTTGCAAGATTTTGCCTGAGAAAAGTCCTATAGTTTTCACACAACATGTCCAAAGAATCAGAAACACCATATAGAGGAAAAGAATGAACTCAGGCTCAATCACAGCTATTTAAAGATAGGTTAATGCCTTCCTAGGTCATAAGAGGATTTTAAGTACATTTGGGTAAAGAATCTTTTTTATAGAACCTAATAATTGGACTCTGGTATTGGTATCAATCAGTTCTCTATAGTCAGCATAAGATAAATACTGAAATTAGCTAATATTAAAGATTCAAAATTTATATACTTTATAACCTCTACTTACTAATATTTCTACCTAACATTTCTGTATTTTGTCTATATCTCCTACCAAATTCCAATGAAGAATTTCACAAGATATTATATAACAAATACTCAGAAAGTGAAAGTGATCCTTGATGCCAGCATTTAGCTCATGCATTCATTGATTCACTCACTCATTCAACAAACCTCTTATAAGTGCCTACACATACCAGGTGCTTTTCTAGGTACTAGAAACATACAAGGGCTCTCCGGAAAAAAATCCAGCCATAAATGCCTATTTTCCTTATTATATGGCTGGATACTTTCTGGACAGCCCTCATGTATGACAGTTTTATATAATTGCAAACAAAACAAAGTTTATGCCTTCATAGAGCTTATATTCTAGTCAGGGGAGACAAGCTTGTAAGAAGGACTGAGAACAGTAAGTTCCATCAAGGAGAATCACTACGAAAGGGCATGCAGCTGACCAATTTCATATAGCTGGTGAGGAAAGCTTCCTTGTTAGAGTGAGCAAACCTGAAGTATGTGAAGTTCCAGAATCCCAGGTAGAGAAAATGGCAAGCGCAATGGCTCTGCCAGAGCCCACTTATAAACTAAGGAAACAATGAGCAAGCTTGGCTATCATTGAGTGAGGTTCGGAGCTGTGGGAGATGGGAGGGGGAGGGGCAAAAGGCTATCTAGGCCTTTGCAGGCCATTTCTAGGATCTGGGCATTTAGTGTGAGCCAGATGGGAAGCCATTGGAGGACTATGAGCAGAAATGATCCTATTTAATGTTTTTAAAAAGATTACTAGCTGTAATCTTTTTTGAGAAACAAAGGTTAAAAGCAGGAAGACCAGCTCAATCTAGAGATTACAATGCACTCAGAGGAATATTTTAACTTCATTTGTTTATAGCTTGTGTTTCATTATATGACTTGATATTCCAATAACTAAAACAGCAATCAATTGATTGTTCTCTTGTTTATCCCTGACTTGGGGAGCTAGTTTTTTTGAGGGAAAGCAAGAGACGTGATATGTTACTTTTCAGGCTCTAGGCCAGTGGTTCTCAACCTGTGGGTCGCGACCCCTTTGGGGGTCGAATGACCCTTTCACAGGGGTCGCCTAAGACCATCGGAAAACACATATCAGATATTTACATTCTGATTCATAACAGTAGCAAAATTACAGTTATGAAGTAGCAATGAAAATAATTTTATGGGGGTCACCACAACATGAGGAACTGTATTAAAGGGTCAAGGCATTAGGAAGATTGAGAACCACTGCTCTAGGCTGATCCATTGAATAGTGGTTCCTTTATCTCGAGCAATCTAATAGGTAAATAAGACAAAAACTGCTAGTTTCCCAAACAATCATCTTTTCCAAAAATATTCCCTCTCAAATATCAGGAAACAAATACTTTAATGTGCATACTGTATACAAAAGACTTCATATTATTGCACTTATCCATAACTCTCATCACAACATATCTATATTGTAGAAGTCAAAACCATTTAACTAATATTACTGAAAGAAGATAAATTGAAATAAAACTATACTGCAAACTATAAAATCCATCCGTACTCTGACTTCTGTTTTGTAGTTAATTTATGAAATCCCTGTCATAAAGAAGAAAGGCTCTCAATCGCTCACCTAGCTCTAATTTCCTGAAGTTCAGCAGTAGCTTGTCTAACAACAGCCTCGCCCAAACCATGCTGTTAGCACTTTCAGTCACAAAAACCTAGGTAGGAAAACCACCACACATTGCATACCTTTCAGAACCTGTAGTTACACTTGAATGTTATTAATTGCTTTAAGACAGTATCAGTAACACATGCTTTCCTGCACACTTTGGTGATTTCATTCTTTGCTCAGAGCACGCTGATAAATTAAATCATCCTGGCTGTGTCTGAATCACAGCTGGATGCCTGAGTATTGCTCTTTGATGATGAGCAAGCAGTACAAAATAAGATGCTGATTCCACTCTTTCAATAAAATCTCATTTTCAGCATCTTGTATAATGTTACTAGGCAGGATTTTAAAACAAAAACAAATGTTATAATTCACTTTGGTTTTGCAGGAACCTAAGGCCTATGCCAATAAACTGATGGGTTTTTTCTTTCGAAATAGTAGGTGGCAGCTACAGCAGGGAAGGGAATTGGGGTGGGGATGGGCGTTGGGAAGAAGCTATTAAAATGGATAATCCAGCTTTTTGCTCATCAAGGGGCTTTAATGGGGATAGAATAAGGCAGGAACTGAGGGAAACTTACAGCTAGCTACATACACTGTAGTATTTCCTCACCCCTCACTGAAGTGTCAAGAATCTGACTCATTAAGTCCCACTAACAAGTTAGAAGATTCCCCTCTCTGGGGGCAGGCTTTGCTGTATTGACATCACTGGGGACTTGTCTGTCCCCTCTTTTCCCCTTTCTTTCAATTACAAACTCCTATTTCATTTTGTTTTGTTACATCTTATTATACTGAAGACATTCTTGCAAACTGCCTTAAACCCTTCCCGAGATAAAAAGGTGAAAATAAGTAATAAATCAAGATTTCTTTCTCCATGTCTAAATTTAAATGTAGCAGGCAGGGAGGTGAGACGGTGAAAAGGGTTGTGTGGGTGTCTATTGCAAGATTTTTTCAGTTTCTAGGAGAGAAAAGGATAAAGAACAGAATACTAAAGGGATCTGAGAACCGTGAGTGTGTGAGTGTGTGTGTGTGTGTGTGTGTGTGTGTGTGAGTGAGAGAGAGAGAGAGAGAGAGAGAGAGAGTGTGTGTGTGTGTGTGTGTGTGTGTATACAGTCCGGGCAGAGGGAAGAATTCAGGAAGAGGGGAGGGAGAAGAAAAAGATCAATCAAGGCATGCACTCACCCCCACCCCTTGCGCCCCCTCCCCACCTCACTGCAGTGTTCTGTGCTTCCCAGAAGTCTCTTCACCCACAGCGCATATTTCCGAAACCAAAGCAGAGCCTGAGTCCTGGGCAGGGAGACGAGGGAGACCGGGGAGATGAGGATGGGTAGGGATAGCCGATGGGAAGCAATCTGGCTAGGGAAGGGGCAAGGAAGCCAACGACGCCAACGCTCCCTGGCCGAGATGGAAGGGCAGGGCCGGGCTGCCGGGACCTACCTGGAACAGTGACGGTGGAGAAGGCACCGTCTGGCCTCTCCTCCTCAACCTCCTCCCGCTGCCGCTGCTGCTGCTGCTGCTGGATGAGGCTGAGATCCGAGCGGCTGAACTCGGCTTTGGCGGCCGCGGGGACCAGCCGCGCCTTCAGCAGCAGCGCAGTCAGGCCAAGGAGCAGGGTGCAAGGGACGTGCCGTCCGAGCCTCGCCATGGCCGAGAGCCAGAGGGCCGCGGCGGCATATTGCGGGACTGCGGGCAGCGGCGGGCGCCGGGGCTGCGGGCTCCTGCAGCGCCCGCTCGCTCCTCCTCGCGCCGTCTGCCTCTCACACCCTCTCCGGCTGGAGGAGGAGGCCCGGAGGCGGAGGCTAAGCGGGAGGAGGGGCAGTTAGCCTCCTCGCGCACGTGATGCGCGGGCGGGGCGGGGCGATCTGGGAGCCCCGGGCCTCTGCTCCGCTGTCACCTGCGGCCTCGCTGCTCCGAGGGGACGTGCTGCGCCGGGTGGTGGCCTCCGAGGGTAAACGAGAAAGGAGAGCCTCCTGGAGGCTGGTTGACTTTTATATCCTCCATCCCCTACCGAGGCGCCCGGAAATTTTGCACAAAGTGAAGTAAAAAGACCCCAACCTAAGCCCGAAGTAGAGGAGAAGATGGTACATTGATTACCCTCCTGCAACTCTTAACGCAGCACCAGCAGATCAAAAAGCCAGAAGGCTCTCTTAACCATGCAGGCTTTCCTACATCACGACCATCACTAATTAGCTGGAAATGAAAATGCAGCTCTCCAGGTTTTTACTAAACTTCCTTTAACTGCTCAAGTGGGGATTTCTTTCTATATTATACGATATTCTAAATCACATTTTCTCTAATTGTAGCCTACACTTCATTTGTTCAAAAAACATTTTACTACATGACCAGGTGCTTACTATGTGCTAACATTTAGTCAGGTGTTTGGAATAAGCAAAATACAGCCCCTGCATTCTAGGAGCTCACTACCTATTAGGGGAGAGAAATACAAAAGCAAATTATAATCCAGTGTGGTGGTTGCCACTAGAGAAACACTGCAGCCTGCAGAGGTTGAGATGAATAGGAAGAAATGAACTATGTGGTAACTGGAAGGGGGCTATGAAATTCTGAAGGAGATGGGGATTATAGAAGCATGAATCCCACACAAAGATGAGAATAACCAGGTTGACTAAAAAGAGGTATATGTGTCTACGTGTGTACAAAGCCCAGGTGTTCAAAAGTACAATGTGCTTGGAAAACTGTGAGCAGTAATTGTGACATAGTGACAGTGTTTTAGATTAAAGAGAAAAATAGAGATCAGGTCATTAAAAAAATAACAACAAACGGTTCTTTTCTACTTACGCGCGCCAGGCACTGTTCAAATGCTTTACATATGTTAACTCCTATGATAATCTTGAATGCTATTATCAGGAAACTGAAATTTATACAAGTGATTATGAAGTAATGAAATAAATTAATCCGAGGAGTTGCTACCAGTCTGCATTTTAGAAGGATCACATTGCTATCAGCACAGAGGATGGATTATAGAGGGATATATCCGAAGAGAAGAGGCCAGGTTAGAGGTGCTTGCAAAAGATGCCAGAGGCTGAGACTGAAAAGAAGAGAGTAGTAGGAGATTCTGTATTTAGGGCTCAAATCCACGGGAGATGGTTGTTTGGGTGGGGTACAGAGGAGAGAGATGGGAATATCTAGTATATCACCCAGATTCTAAACTGAGATCCTGGGTGGCTACTTAGGACATTATGAAGATAAATGATAATACAGACTGCAAAGTTAGGTGATGAACTATAGTTTATTCAATTGTAATCTTGTTGCATTTGGAGCGTTCCTGCGACATCTCATAGTATAATGTAAGTGTGCTCTGTCTATGACATCACATCATTTACCATCATAGTTAATTCAGCTGATTTGACTGACTCGACAGTCCCTTTTTACCCTCAACCATTCTTATGTGTACTCCTCTCAGTGTTCCCAACTTGCTGGAAAAGAACAAACTTCTCAGCAGTAGAAAATTATTCTTTGATCAAGAGAATGGAAATAGTGCCCATAGAACCACAGGTTAAAACAATAATAGGCATTTAAGGTACTTTATCTCATTGCAGCCTCAGTGCAATCCTACAAATCAGTTCTTATTTAGCAAATTGGAAACACTGAAGATCAGAGATGCTGCTGACTTGCCCAAGAATACACTAATTACGTGTAACTTCACCTTTTGGCACTGTTTGAAACTTTACCATGCACTTATATTGTTTGTTTTTAGGTTTTTTTAGACCCAGTAAACTATGTGGGTACAGAGTTATTTGGAAAATAAATGCTAAAGCGAGACTCGTACAGAGCGCCATTGTTCTGTCAGGGCTTTACCACCTGTGAGAGCAGAAGCTATTGAGAGAAAATTGAATGCAGAGTCCTGCTCAGTCTCATCAAGCTGTTTTTGTTGCATTTCTTCCAACATCCCCCTCCCTACTCCTGGAGAGAAGAAAGGCAAAAATGGAAATGGCTCCAAAAGCCTGACTGGCAGAGCAAGATGGAAGGGGATGCTGCCAGGATTTCCGTTGGCCTGCCTCCTGTGGCCAAGTCACCTTTAATGTGGTAGAAGCTGACCCTCTGGAGGCCCCCGGCAGAGGCTGGACACCAAACCCTTCAATACTATGAGCAGCTGAAAGAGATTTTTGCCAGTCAAGATGGTTTTTGGATGATTTTTAAATGCTCTACTACTCATACAGCTTATGTTTAATTTCTGTGGAATATCCAAAAGCCACCAGATAAGGATGCAATCAGGACTAGTAGCAGTGAATCAAAAACGTTGGTAAGAGACATAAAAATCAGTATGTCTTAAATGTATTTTAAACTGCTTATTTTACCTTAACTAAGTAAATGTATATTCACTTACCAATCTTTTGATGTAGGGCCAAGAATTTTTTTAACTCTCTAACCACATGTTAGGGATTAAAGCCATAAACCACAATGGTAATGAACCCCTATGATTCGCAGTTTTAGTTTAAGTGGAAGGAGTTCTTAAAGATATTGACAAGCAATTTGAGTGCCAAATCCATTTTCATTTTTTCTTATATTTTTACAGTTTTTCTAACCCAATTAGTATTAAACTGTTTTCAAACTACACTTTTTTCAAATTTATATTTTTTTTGTGATTTTTTTTTTTTTTAATTTGCGGGGGCGGGGGGTGGTGGTGGTATGTGGGTAGCTCCCTGGCCGGGAATCGATCCCTGGCCGGGAATCGATCCCTGGCCGGGAATCGAACCCAGGCCGCAGCGTTGACAGTGCCAGCGCCGAAGCCTTAAGCCACTACACCACCAAGGGACTCCTCAAATTTATATTTTATATGTCCCTTATAACACATAAAATTGGCAAAAACATATTTGTGAGCAACCATAACTGACTTTCAGCACACACATAAACCAACAGGTCGGGGTGACACCAAGCAGACGTTCAGGAAGGTCTATCCTGCTAACTCCATATGCCTCAGTGGTGGCAAAATTTACAAGGAATGGAAGATGGCAGTTGATCCAGGAAGCTATTTTCAAGTTCATAATCCATGATACTGTTCATGCTTAATACAATGTAATCATTAGTGTTAGCACTACCTCATTTTAATAAAAATACAAGAGCCGTCAGAAAGCGAAGTCTAATACCATACACATGTAATTCTTGTCTGCTTAAAATCTACCAGTATCTCCCCATTGCTCTTAGCACAAAGTCCCAAATCCCTAGCAGACTTCCAAACCCTTTATACTCTATCCCCTCACCATCAAATTCATCTTTTAATATGAGGGAGAGAGAGCAAGAAGCGGGGAGAAGGCAAAGGAAGGCAAGGGAAGGGAAAGGGAGGGGAGGATTTCTTTCACTCCCTTGAACCAGACTTGAGTTGCCAAGCTACCTTCACACACCGAGTTCCTCTGCCTGGAACGCTACTTCTTCACCTTTTTAACTGGCAGTCTCCCACAGAGCCTGAACAGTTAGCTTAGATATTACCCTCCAGTATACACTTCCTGACACCCTTAGCTTTGATTAGGTGCCCCTGCTATGAGCTGGTTTGACAGCTCCTATTTCCCCTTAGTACTCTATTTCATTTAAAATGGGAATTTACTTGCCTGTATTTTCACTAGTGTAGGTTCCACAAGGGCCAGTGCCATCATGTTCACAGCTATCTCCACTTCTACTACAATGTCTAACCCTGATTGATTGATGGTTAATTACATCAATAAATCACTTTTAAGAAGCAGAACCGTTGGTTCTGGAAAGGCCCTGGAATGAGACTGCTCTCATATCCACCACTTACAGCTCTGTGATGTACACGAGACTCTAGACCTCCGATTTTTCAGCTGTATAGTAGGAGAGATCATAGGACCTAGAGGAGGCAACAAAATGAGATAATGCAAAATACTTAAGAGTTTCTTGCTATAGAAACTGTTCGGTAAATGTAAGCTGCTACTTCTTTTGTTAATAATGTTATATATGGTTATTGTTTTGCTTACATATGTATTTTATACTGTATATAAAATTTCATGACACATATAGTCAATTCTCATTTTTCTTGGTAGTTACGTTCAATAGGTACTGTAAACACTAAATTAGCAAATACTGAACCACTGCTCCTAAGAGGAATGAATACAAAGTTAGGTTCCTATGAGCCTCTGGTCACATTTTCATCACCCCATCAATGCGTAACATTGCTTTATATGTGTTTCTGTTTAAAGACACTTTATTTTTATATTGTTGGTTCATCAACATTGACCTCACAGCCAAAAGCACTATAACTCATACCTGAAATAAGCTTATTTAACACATGTATTTTTTCAGTAAGGCACATCACAGCTTTCTGGGCTTAGGAACACGAGACAGCACTTCAGGACGATGAAATTAAGGGTCATTTTAAACAACAAAATCACCAATGAAAAGTACAAAACTGAAAAAAAACAAAAACAAAAACCTGACATTAAACAGACCAAAAAAAAGGATACTTGTATATATGAGCTGTAAGAAGAGCATCACCTTGTTTGAACCGAGCTGGGACTGTGGGAATAACAGTGAAAGTACTGATTTGAGAGTGACAAATCTATCTTAGCAAATAGGCAAATTCAGAAATATAGAATCTTGAATGAGGATCAACTGTACATACCCATTTCTGTGTGTATCATATGTATTAGATATAATATATATTCCTTTTGCTATTGGTAAGAAAGATTGGATAAAAAAAATTATAGGGAGGCCAAATAATTCTGGAAAAAAACATGAGATAATATCAAGTAAAAAAATACAAAAAATATCAAGAATGAAAAAAGCTACCCTGCAATTTCAGTTTCCAGGCCTGCCCCAGCGGGCCCCAAGGCCCCAGATACCAGATTAGCACCTTCAGACCTAGACTCCAGGCCTATCCTTGCACCAAAGCAGTCCCTGTGGCCCTATGCCCACCCCAGCACCAGGCCGTCACCCATGGATTCAGACTCCCGTGGACTCAGGCTCCAGGCCATCCTCCACCAACATCCATATGCAAATCAATCACATGATATATACATACATACATACACACCACATGAACAAAATGAAGGATAAATGTCATATGATCCTCTCAGTAGGTGCAAAAAAAGCATTAGACAAAATTCAACACTTTTTCATAATTAAGAAAAGAACTCTCAACAAATTGGGCATTAAAGGAATGTACCTCAACATAATAAAGGTCATATATGACAAATCCACAGCTAGCATCATATTCAATGGCAAAAGCTGAAAGCTTTTTCTTCTAGAATCAGGAACAAGACAAAGATGCCCAGTATCATCACTTTTATTAAATATTGTCCTGGAAGTTCCATCCAAAGCCAATTAGACGATAAAATAAAACATAAAAGCATCCAATCAGAGAGGAAGAAGTAAAATTTTCTGTTTGTAAATGATATATCATATATATATATATATACAATCTCCAGAGACTCTACCAGAACTGTTAGAACCAACAAATAAAATAGAATTGTATGATACAAAATTAACATAAAAATCAGTTGTTTTTACACATTAACAATGAACTATGTGAAAAAAATTAAGGAAAAAAATACTACTTAAACGAGCATTAAAAAAAAACAAAAAACTTAGAATTTAACCAAAGAGGGGCAAGATTTATACACTGAAAACTATAAAACATTGCTAGAGGTTTCCCTGGTGGTGTAGTGGCTAAGGCTTCGGTGCTTTCAGCACTGTGGCCTGGGTTCGATTCCCAGCCAGGGAACCACCGCCCTCCCCCCCAAAATTGGTAAAATTAAAGAAGACACAAATAGATAGAAAAAAGACCCTTTTTTCCTGGACTGGAAGAATCAACTTTGTTAAAATGTCCATACCCCCCAAAATTATCTGTAGATTCAATGCAATCTTTATCAAAATTCCAATGGCATTTTTCATAGAAAGAAAACAATCCTAAAATTCATGTAAAACCACAAAAGAACATCAACAGCCACAGCAATCTGGAGCAAAAAGAACAAAGAGATATCATACCTGATTCCAAAATATACTACAAAGTTCTAAGTATGAATAGTCAAAACAGCATGATACTGGTATAAAAAGAAAGACATATAAGCTAATGGAACAAAATAGGGAGCCCAGAAATAAATTCACACACTTATGGTCAATTAGTCTTTGGCAGTCATTGGAGATCTGCAAGTTTCTGATGAATTTTATATCAGCGGAAACACTGCCAACTAGGTTTAAAGAGACATAGTATTAATTCAGAATTTAAAAAAGCCTATTTTATTGGACCCATGAAATTTTACCAGTCCTCAGTTGCAAACATGTGCTACATTTCATGATGGGGGAAGGTGATGCATGTGGAGTCATGAGCCACAGAGAATTATTCAGACTTGGAAACCAAGTGAAGTTTGCTTGGGGCCAGTGACTTCTCTTTCTCCCTTGAATCAGAACATCTGTAATTGTTATCACATGCCTGTCCCACCATGTTACGTTGGGAGCAGATAGCTTGTTTCTTTCATTTCAAAGCTATACATGTAGTGAGGAATCGTATCCTAGGATGGATCATAATCCAAGCCTTACCCATACCTAATTTAGATGATGAGATTTAGGTATTCACGCTGATGAGGTAAACCCCTTCTGATTTGTGGTTTTCAGCAGTTTGACCATGATGTGCACAATTAAGTGTTTTTTTGTGATTGTCCTGTTCGGGGTTCACTGAGTTTCCAAAATTGTAGGTTGCTATTTTTAATTAAATTTGGAAGTTTTTTGGCTCCCAATATTTTGTCAGACACATTTTTCTCTCTCCTCACTCCCTAAGACTCCTTTTGTACCTACTCAGATTGTTTCATGGGTCATTGAGGCTGCTTTTTTTTTAAATCTTTACTGATTTATTTTTGCCCTCTGTGCTTCAGTTTAGATGAATTCTATTGATTTGCCTAACACAATTCTTTTGTTATCTTTTTTTAGGTAACTAACACTCTTAAGAATTCAGACATCTAGAGAGGTACGTCACCTCATTGAGGTCATCCTTTTAGTCCATTATTGCTTGCTTTTGTGAATAAAACAAAAAACAAAACAAAAATAACATCATAGAAGGAAAATATACTCTATACACAAAAGTGGCACAATATACTCAAGTTTATTGTACAGTCACAAGTTACACATTGGAAACTAAAGAGAACACTGTACCAGTTTTCACAAATTCAGATCAAGTTAGCAAATGACAAATTTTAGAATTCACTCATTTATGTCTCACCCAATGTGGGTAATCACAGAGAAGCTAAATAAAGAAAATTACTTTCTATGTTACTTAGGTAGCAAACTAATTTGATATACACAGGTTCCAAGTTACTTTAAGAGATTTCAGAGTGTTTCAACACAAGTAGGTAATAGTCATGTCCAGCCTGAAATACAATGTAGAATGAACCCTTTAGGGGTAAATAACTTCATTTTATGTCCACAGCAACATCACTCCTTCCTGCTAACTAAAATATTAATAAATACCAATTGAGATTAGGGTTCCTAAATTAATGATTTTGAAATTATTTGAGTTGGGTTACATTGTTATATTGCACTTGAGAACAATGACAACAAAAATTAAAGATTCCGTACCTTGTCAAGAAATTCATTACATATCAGAAATTGCAATGAAATACAAGTATATATGCATGCTGCTCATCCATAGGTTCATCATTCAAACTAGCCTATCAAAAGTTAATAGAGATACTCTCCAAAACACTGAGTATTAAGTCATTTCATTCACTATTTTTGATCCCATATTCAATTTTCAAATTTTATATATTTTTTTCTTACCAAACTACCACATATACAAGCTATCCAAGTACAAACAAGGTGACACTGAGAAAGTCAATGGTTATACACAGGTATTCCAAGAATGACTTATTTTTCACCCAGTTTGGCACTACATTCTGCAACATAGGAACATCTATCAACTTACAAATTCTGTTTGCCTTATAAAAACCAGCAGATCTCTCATATACTACACTTTTGCCACATAAATCTCTCTCTTAGGGTTGTGCTTCACTATTATCTTCCACAACCCTCTTAAAGCCAGTATAGTCTCTTTTATTAACATTTAAATTTCCTCTTTATATAAATATAAAGCATTAATGAGAATTTACTATGAATAAGTAGTTTCATAACAAAGGTAGAATTGTGGCACTAATACAATGATTAACTGCTTTACACTTCAGAATTATTAAGAACTCAGAATTATAGTAATAATTAATCACAAGAGAAAGGTAAAGAGAAAAAAGGAAAGAATGTCTCTCATATAAATGTTTTTCAAAATATTAATTCTGAAATAAATGCCTATATAGGAAATCAACAATAGTATCAATATTTCTTACTAATATCAAATGCTTTAAATATTCTCTACCTCACTCATGTATTTTTAAAGTGAATCAGATTACAAGCATTTTATACTCAAAATGGATTTTAATTCTCAATAAATCACACAGTAGTATTTAAAATATTTGAAAAATAAAATAGTTTTCATAGGATTATTTTTTTGACATTTTAACCAAATATATTCATATGCTACTTACTTTAGGATAAAAAGAATCCCAACATTTTCCCAAACATTTTTGTCAAAGAGTAGGCTTTTAAATTATACATCAACCATATTTTTTAGAGATAAAAAAATTTCATATTTTCAAAGAAAATACTATTGTCTAAGACTACATTTCATAAAGGCAATTTAAAACAGCATGATAATTTCCAATGACATCTTTCAATCTCCTAAGATTATAGCTTGAAATAGAGGCCATAAGTGAAATAGATTGCAAAAGCAAATATAAACCTTTTTTGTCAGAGTGAATTTCTATCCAATATATATTTTCAGGAATGATTGCTATTAGGTGGGCAAACAGGTAAGGTGAAAGTTGTTAGAGAACAACTTTGTGACTGGTGACAGTATCTAGGATAAAAACACTTTTTTCTTATAAAAAATTTTATTGGTAATAAAAATACTTATTGTGTATGATTAAGATCTCTTAAGCTACTAATTAAATCTATATTACAAAATCTATTAATACTGAAATTCACTAAAGTTAAACATAGGGTCTTGTCAGTGTTCTAACTGTATAACTCACCTACATGTGCCTTTATTTTATGATTATAGGCCATTTGTGTAAGGAACTATAACACAAGACATGGCAAGATAAATTTCAATTATTTTTAAAATGTTGAAAAATATTCAATTCTTTAAGGGAAATATTTATCATTGTCTAAATGAAGACAATAGTTAAAAAGCTACTAAATCCTCAATTTCTAATGCATAACATGATGCAACTATACAAAAATAGGGATAATTAGTCATCCCAGGCTTTGAGGAACTGTGAATAAATCATATATTCCTCTACAAAATTCATCACCCTACAGACATATAAAACTACAACTTGCCACCTGTGCAGCTTTTATTTTAAAAATTGTAGAAAATTTATAATAAATCCAAAAAGTTTTAAAAGATTTCCAGTAACTTGAATAGTTTATTTAAAAAGTACCTTTTAGAAGTCATTTTGACAACTGAGACTGGTTTTGCACATTACACCTTGCTCAAAATGAGGTAATATCCTAGTGAGTAGCATCATGATATTGCTATAAGTAAACCAGTGAGCTACTTTAAGGATTTCAATTCCAAGCATTTCTCATGGGGTTGAGGGGTTGGGTGCAGGTTCCTGTAAGTTGTAAAGATTCCTCGTTGATCTTGACCTGTTCTCAGTAACAGATTTGGAAATATAAGAAAAAAAAATACATACATATATGGGAGGACAATAAATTAATCCCAACTAAAAACTCTTGCTCTAATTTAAGAATATACTATTAATAAGCAACTCCATCAAAGAACTACCAACATAGTTTTTAATTTAAATGTGTTTTGTTTGTTTGTTTGTTTTGTATTGTAAATGGCCTGATGAATACAATGAAATAAATGTACTTTGGAAACAATTTCCAACTCCATATGGCTTTAAGCATCATGATGTTTAGGTGAAATTAAGCTATTATGCAAGAGGCATTTCTGCTTATAAAACTAATTTTTAGTATAGGATGGCTTAAAAGATTTGAAATACGACTAAACTTACACAAATTAAAATGTAATAAAATCCATTATAGATTAAATATAAATAAAAATTTAATAGCATGTACCCAATTTTCATGTTTCAACAAAATACTGTATCTAAGCTATTATAGGAAAGAGTTTGATGGGGTCTTTTTATTTTTTAAGTTTACCACGTGGGTAATATTAACATTTAAGTTCAGTTAGTTATAAAGTCTTTAGTAGCTTGCAAACTCAACTGTAGTGTAACGTGTATTCGCATTAAGTACCTGTACAAAAGATGTAGGTGTGAAGGTCCAAATCTGGATTGCTTTCGGACAGTAACAACAACACACAACAAAATCCAACACACAAACCAGAAACAGGAACTGTAGGCGGCACTATTTTACATAAAGTGGTAACTCAGGCGCTGTCTGTCTTACGTACACTGGAGAACGAGCACTTGAAATTTTGTTATTTAAATACCTAAAACACAAGTCAGTGCACATGGATTAGATGCATGTCTGAATTTCTCTATGACGAAAGGGCTGACAGATCCTGCTCTCATTTTGTGGTTGATTCCAAGGGCACCATCAACAGTAAAGTCTTGAATTTTATTCCTCGTGAAGGAAACTGAAACCTATAACGACACTGGTAATTCGAAGGGGTCAGGATACAGTATAAGTTAAAGAAGTCACAGTTAAGTTTCCGAGTTTCCTTCACCATTTTCGTGAGGTTGGAGCTGTTCCCGTTCTTGCTCCTCTTGGGGTGGTCGGACACGTTTAAAGAAGCCCATCTGTCCGTGGGAGAAAAACGAACATTAGTGCCGTACCAACGAAGAATAATAAAAACAGCACTGAGTGGGTATGTTATCACCAAGAAAACTTAGTACCATTTTTCTCGCTTCAAACAACTATGTAATGCTCATGATGCATCATCATTAAAGGTTCCTTCCTCCTCCCCTTCCTTCTTTTCCGTTCCTCCTTCCCTCCCTCTGACCCCCTTTCCTTCTGCCTCCCCCTTCCTTGCCCCTCTTCCTAAGCCCACTGCTTACCCTGTACATCACAAACACCAACACAGCCAGCAACAGCAACCCTGCCAGAACTGCTAAGATGATCACCCACACAGGCACCGGCATGGGTGCTGGCTGAATGCCCCAGGTGACATTCGTGGTAACCTGTTAGGGGAAAAGAAAGCTTTTGAGTTTTAAAAACAGTTCACTGGCTTATTCAACAACTATCTGATTGCCTGCTATCTTTTGTTTTAATGGTATTCACATTATTTTCTTTTCTTGGGCATGATAATTTATGATAGCAGGCACATATACACATAAAAGTCCCTGCAATACATGAGCTTCTGATCACCTCTGAAATGATTTTTAGATAATCCAATCCAGTTTATGATGTGTTGGTCTCATTTTTAATCTTCAAATTAAAAATCTTTAAAATGCTATCACTTCATCCAGTTAATTTCCAACTTTAGGGGGTTCCCTGGTGGTGTAGTGGCTAAGCTTCGGCACTGTCACCGCTGCGGCCTGGGTTCAGTTCCCAGCCAGGGAGCTGCCCACATACAAAAAATAAATAAATAAATAATGAATAAATTTTTTAAAAACCTTCCATTATTTCCCACTTTATGAGCAGAAATTCCCAAAAATTTCCATGAAATTTAGTGTATACAAAGAATCTCTTACATTGGACAAGATGCTAAAGTAAACAGTCTATCTTTAATAATTCTGGGAGGAGGAGTAAAATAACATTATCAAACTAAGTTATAATCTTATCAAATAGCTCTTAATTACTTTGAATTACCAAAATAATATAACTGCCATTATTTAAAACAAAATAAAAATCTCTCTATTGCTTCCCAGCCTTTTGGCTAAGATCAAGTGTAAAAATGCCTCTGGCATTAAACTGAGTGCATTTATCCCACTTTCCCAGATGAGTGACTTACTATTGTAGAGTTGAAGATATCCTCAATTGGAAGGTTCTTATAAGGAAATTCTATTACATTAAATGAAGCAGATGACTTCAGAGAGTATGAATGATTCTGGTTTTCCTTCTGTATGGAAATAATAATGAAATGATTTGCAAGATAGCAGCCTTTTCTATGTCTCTGACAAACGGATGTCTGCTGAATGCCGCAGCGGCCCGCCTACCTTCATAAAGGTCTCGGTCCACAGCAGGGACTTTATGTACAGGATTGCGCTCTTGCCTCGGTCCAGTCGCCCAACCTGGCAGACAACCTTCAGGCAGTCAGCAGTCCCACAACCCTGCAAAGCAAGATCATTATTTACGAGAAAAGCTCATTCTATCATCGTGTCAACATCTGAAAATCAGACATTTTACTCATTTTATGGGAAGGCCAGAGATATTTAAAATGGACAAGCTAGTATTAAAGTCTATGTATGTTTTTTGTCATAAAGGAGATGGTCTTAATGTGATTTGTTATAGAAGGATAATAGCTATAATATTAAAAGATAGTTTTATGGCTGGAACTCAACATTCTTTTGAGAATCTGTGGCTCTCATATGGAATTTTATATGAATATGAAGTTATAAGGGACTCCCAACAGCCAAAACATCTTGAAAAAGAAGAAAACGGTGGAGGATACGCCGTTCTCAGTTTCCAAATTTACTGCAGAGCTACAGCATTCAAGCAATTTGGTATGTAAGAATACATGCGTAGATCAACAGAACAGAACTGAGAGTCCAGAAATGAGCCCATACATTTATGGTTAATTCATTTTCAACACGGCTGCCAAGACCACTTAAAGAGAACAGTCTTTTCAACAAATGATGCTTATACAACTGGGTAGCAACATGAAAAAGAATGAAATAGGGGCCCCTACTTCACACCACATTAAAAAGTTAAATTAATATGGATCAGAAATGTAAACATAAAAGCTAAAAGTATATGAAATTTAGATAACCAGAAAAGTGGTCTAGCATGATGATCAGATCTGGGACAGAGAATTAAGTTGATATTTACTAAAATGTGGAACATTGCAGAAAGAGCAGAGTTGGAAAACTCAAGCATATGTTCTTAGAATTAAGTTTCAGATTCCTATTACATACTTAGGAGGAGTGCGAGTAGAACACTGAGTAAGGGAGTCTGAATTTCAACACAGAGCATCAGGCTAGAAATATAAATGAAAGCCATCCAGAGAGGTGGTATTTACAGCTACAAGAGGGAATGAGATCATCCAGTGCAGCTCTGTCTGGCAGAACTTCCTACAGTGATAGAATCATCAATAGGGAGACAGCTGCACCTCCCAAAGTAGTAGTCTCTAGTTACATGTGGCCACTCAACACTTGAAATTTAACTGGTGTCTATAGTATGGGACAGCACAGATCTAATGAATGAATGCAGGTACAGCAGACCAGAAATCTGAGTCCTGGAATATCCTATAGCATTTAAGATTTACAAATGGAGATTAAGAACAAGTAGCCAGTTGTGGTAGGTGGAGAACCAGAATAGAAGAGCATCCTAGAAGACAATGAGGAGTGTTTCACAAGATTTATTGTACCAAAAGTCATTGAGCAGTTGAACTGATGACATCTAAGAAGGACCATGAAATCTGATGACGTAAAAGTGACTGGTGATTGCTAATGAACATAGTCATGACTATACCAAGGTTCTGTTAGGTGATGGTTTGCAGAATTTCAAAATAATTTCAAAAACTTAACTGATAAGCTCCTTTATAACGTTACTTTCATTATATAAGCTGACTCAACAAACGTTAATCATAATGCTAATTATTCTTAAAACAGATTTTTACTGAGGCCTTCTGGGATTTTCCTGCAGTACTGCACGAAAGCCCCAAACATTAGGGTAAGGCCAAGAAAGAGGTCAGTTAAAGGAGTGTAGTCAGACCAAAAAATTGGAACATAAAATATTGCTATTAGCAATCTACAAAAATAGATCATTTGAAGAAATTCTGGCATTAATGTGTCTAGGAACAAGAATGGTATAAAAATATATGCAGTCTTTCAAGCACAGCTGTTGTTATTTTTGAACTGTTCTGTGGCATCACTGCTATAATCACTTATTTTTAGATGTTTACAGTGCTCGGTGTTGAAATGGCACTTACCAAAGTGTGAACATCCCCTTCACTCTGGGTGAGATCCCGCTTCGTAATGACATGGGTCTGGTCACCTTGCCCAACAACTGTGTCATTCTTTTCAGTTGTTTGTGAATTTGAGACCTATGATTATATTAATAAATGTGATAAATAATAATGAAAAATATTTTTCATTGACATTTTGGCATAAACAGTTACAGGTGATTAAAACAGTGACTGAAAGTTTGATGACATAAAATTCACTACTTAATATAAGCAGTGAAAAGCACAGAAAATAATTATTAGAGTCCTTAATATGTAGAAAAAAGTTACTTTTGCCTAGCCATGATTTTCTCCCCTTGCATACCCTAGAGGGGAAACTGATAAAACACACAAAAAGAGCCTGAAATTTCACAGTGTACATCTGTAAGAAATGTCAATTATCCGTATATCTATTTTTTCCTAACATTCCTTAGTCCAAATTGTGCAATAGCTTCTTATCCAAATATAGTTCTAGGATGAAGATGACTAAATAAAATTCCATAAAATGACATTTTTCTAGGTTACATAAGTCAAGAGAACTAGCAGTAAAATGTTGTGTCCTATCCCAAAAACAAAAATTTCAACTACCCCTTGACACAATATTATACGTGGATAAATCACAATGTGATGGAACCAAAGTCAACCTGGGTCACTTAAGAGTATCTCCTGAGGCTTACTAAACACTACACTAAAGATATGGTTCACTACGACTTCACAGAGTTTGTACTTACTCATTATACAAATAAACAATTTAATCCTTAGTGCACTGGTTATAAACTAAAGTATTTTTGGACAATAAGAATGTGGACTAAAATAGTTTCATTTCATTCATTTCTTTTGCAGGCTTAGGGAAAAAAAAGCAATAAAATACCACTACAATAAAAAGCTGCTATAAAGTACATACCTTAATTCTCAATGGGTTGATTTCCATGTCTGAAGTGCAATTCATTGGCCCATCGATGTCATATTGAAGAATGTATAACAAAGTGTTATTGTTGTATTTGTACGGCCACTGCAGATTTAGCATTGCCTTGCTGAATGAACTTGGACCATTGTTTCTCAGCTAATGAGGAAAAGAAAATGTAAATGCTTTGAGCAAAAATCAAGGCTATATTCTTACTCCTACATCAACTTTAGGAATCATTAGCAACAGGATATGAAACAGCAGAGTTTCCATAGTTACTCTAATATTACAACATGACTGTTATTAGGCAAAAGAGATCAAACTCAACCTTTGCCTGTAGTATAGGGTGTATGTGTCAGGACAAAAATATAACAAAAGAGTAAAATATGAAAAAGTTATTCATGAAAGATAGCACAGAAAATTTTTTTCCTACCAAAACAAAACTTTGATGATCTGCTATAGGTGTTTTTGATTTTTAGCCAGAACTGCAAAATGTCCATGTGAAAATATTCAATGACCTATTACTGCTTTTATTCAAGGAGAACAGTTTTTAAACATTTTACATAAATGATTTTTTTAACACTTGAAGCTATCTGTCTAATAAAAATGAACTTATGAATAACAGGAAAGAATTCAAAGAAATCTCTGGTACATATTTAAACATAATTTATACAAAATTAAACAGACTTTTTAAAAAGAGTTTATCTGTTCCTCTCTTTGTTGGTTCTCTTCCAGATATAAATTAAATTCAACCACTGCAAACCTCATAGATGTGCTGAATAACTGGCCCAACATCTTCTTCAGTCTCAGGGTTCTCCTTGTACTCCCAATTTGGAATTGGAAGAAAGATATGATCAGGACTTGAGACCCTAAATAATAACCAAAGACATCCTACCATGAATATCAAAAAAAATACAGTAAGTTTATTTTTAAGAGTAACCTGTATCCAAATGAATAAAATCAGAATTAAAAAAGCACTACATATTTAAAAGAAAAAAACCTATTCATGTATGTGTATACATACACACACAGATATATACACAAACTATTCTTTATTGAATTAAATGAACAGGTGAATTAATGTCAATTTGCATAAAAGTTGAATACACTTATTTTGTGCCTGCTGTTGCCATGTCTGGTTTATATCCACAGGATTACCAAATAAATATTTGGGGCTTTGGAATACAAGGTCAGACAATTAATTTCAAGAACTATCCTAGAAAAAGTGCTGCATACCTCACTGCTGAATATAATTGTGGTCACCTTCGAAGTATTCCCCTAGGTTAGCTATGCATAGTCCACCCTTCAAAGCAATTTTGGAACTCTTGCCACCATAAATTTACGTTGGCAGTACTGTACAAACAATTTGGTAAGGTGTCATTGTACAGTGTTGCCAACCTAAGTGCACAGTGGTAAGTTTGCGAACTTAATTGTCAGGTTTGGGTGCAACAACAGCTCTGATGGCCATTCCAAAAAAAGAGTTCTAAAGTTGCTTTTAAGGATGGACTCAGTGCTGACATTCCCAAGGGGAGTACTTTGAAGGTGACTGTAGTGATCAGCAATGAGGTATGTAGCACTTTTTCTAGGATGAGTTCTCGAAATTAATTGTCTAAACTCATACACATCTAGGACCTTCTTTCTTCAGAAGCTATAGCTCTAGTAAAACTACAAGTAAACACAGAGAACATACTATCCAAAAGAAGCTAGGGAGCTTACTAGTTACTTTTAAAAAGTAACTACTTTTTAAAGTAGTTTTAATCATGAGAATGAGATACTCAACTCAATAATCATACTGACCCTCTTATCTCAACAGCAGCTAAAACAGCAAGATCAACTCTGTAAGATACAACTGGGCTTACTTTGTCAAAGAGATTGGAGCTGAAAAAGAAAAAATACGTATTTAGTTCTGAATTGTGCGTACATAATCATCATCAAAATCATACAGAGACAAGTGTAGTGACACAAAAAAGGAACAATTTAAAAGCAACAAAGAAAAAAATATAAATCAAAATAATTATTTTCATCAGCATTTAATTCCAAGAAGATGAATAAGTTTTACTTCTTAACTTTAAGTTTGTCCTTATGCATATGATATAAATACTGATTTTAAAAATGGTATAATCAAGTACTTAAACTGCAGTCTATTCTATTCCATAATATTTAAAGTAAATTACATAATACATTTATAACAAATAATACTTCCTCAACCATTACTATAAATTGAAAAGATTGTTTTTATACCTTTGGATTTGTAAATCAAATTTCACAGAAGTGTCCATCTCTGACTGCTGGTGCACACTGAAACGGAGACCAGCTAAGAGCTGAAGGAGGAAGAAAAGATGGTATTAAATGTTACTTAACACAGTGGTTAATTAGTGAAATTTCAAATCCAAAGTCCAAATAAAAAAAATATCCTAAAGGAGAGTTATTGAGCTCACAATAAAACTGAAAGTACTCTAACAAAGATAATTAAATCTGATCTTCCATCAAATTTCTTTCATTTACAATATCTGGGCCAATCCATAATGGAGCCTATTTAACAACAGTTATTAATTGTAACTCTTTATAATATTATCTTTCTAAAAAACGCAAAAGTAAACGTTTGTTGATCCAATGAAAGTACAACCATTACACACAAGGATTTGGTTACAGGAAGGTAACAACTGAACTTGTGCTAATGGAGCCGGAAGGAAGAAATGGATGGTTGCAAGAGTAAGAGAATTTGATAGAAGGCGGCATGAGGAGGGCCAGAACCAGAATTTCTCCACACTACTCAACTCTAAAAACACCAAACATCCTAGGTTCTACAGGTGGAAAGTTATTAATTTAAAGAGAACTGAGCTACAAAATAAGGGAAAATCAGCTTCTGAGGGATCATATGACACATAAAAAGGTATTTCTGGGGGACTTGACCAAACTGCCTCCCCCTTTACAAAGCCTGGAGCTGACCATTTAAAACAACCTGGCATTAGCTATACTGAATGAGCTGTGAGTGGGACAGCTAGACAGAATGAGAAAATGAAAAAATAAAGAGTATGTTCACTTGTTATTGAAACATTGTGTTAAATACATGTGAAAAAAAATGCAATTCAGGGTACTTTGGTCAAGCCCTCTTACCTAGAAGATGATACATCCAGAAATAAATGAGCTTTAATAGAAATTACACTTAAAGAAATACGGTAACATAGTTGATATCATTGTGTAAATTTAAGGTATAAAACATGCTAATCTGATACATTTATAAATTGTAGTATGATTGCCATTGTAGTGATATGTTAGCACCTCTATGATATCACGTACTTATTTGTGTGTGTGTGTGGTGGGAATAATTAAGATCTAGTCTCTCAGCAAGTTTGATTATAATACAGTATTATTGTCTGCAATCACTATGCTGAGCATTAGATCTCTAGGACTTACTTACTACTAGTTGTAAGTCTGTGCCCTTCAACAACATCTAATAGGAGAGATGTTCTTTAAGGGTAAATGTAGAATATTTAGCCCCATGTTATCACAGACTTTCAAATTACCAATATCTGTATCTATTGAAAAAGTAACACAAAATATACTGTCAATTTTCCTTGATATTAGGAATTGCAAAATATACTTCGTTTCCTTTTTAGAAGACTGCGTAGCAACCGGTTGAGTGCTTCTTCTCAAGCTCCTGGGCTACCTTCTCCATCCACTACCTGAAGGGGAGCCGGACTCAACCAAGGTTCTCTTTGATCCTGTTTGGGCCATCATATAGGTCTCAAGTCCATGAGACAATTCTTTCTCACCTAAGAATGATAATCTTGGTATTTGCCGGAGTAGCTTCGAGGATTCATGAAAGCACTGGTTTAAAGTATCAAAGTTATCGTTTCAGTCCTCAATCTAAACCATGTTCTCATCCATTTACCAAATGTGTAGGCAATGTAAAGACCAGTTTACTGAATACACACAATAGCACAACCCATTGTTTCAGTATTTTAGTCAAAACTAAATAAAACTCTGCTAAATCACTGCACTCTAAATCAAAACCAATTTAAAGACACTATTTTGCAGTGTTTATTTTTAAAATGAATGGATAAACCCATATGGAAAATAGGAAAATGTGCTATTTTCTTCAGAAGAAGAAAACATCCATTTAATTGAAATGTCTTACTTGAGTACCAGCTTTCATTGGGTTTCCAAGGTCACATACCACCTGGCGCGTTTGGTTTTCTGTCTTAAATGCACAGGAAAGCCTTGCTAAGGCCTTTGACAAAGAAAAAGAATTGAAAGGAAAATAAATTTGTGAATGACCACACACACAAGGAAAGGCAGAAGTTACAAGACTGTAAGTTCCTAGACAATATCATGTAGTCAAATATTTAATTTTCTTGTTTTACATAGCAAATACATCTATTTGAGCAAATGGGAAAAGCCAGAATTACATACCATGCCACATAGAAATGTAAAAGTATTTCCGAAAGATCCTTCGAGGACTCAGATACATAATAACCATATTGCCTCTGATAAACTATTTGACGGACGGGCTTAGACACTTTATCTGCCTGACCTTGTTTTAGGCACTTAGCTGGCAATTCTAAAAATGTCCTATCAATGCAGTATAGAAAGTATTAGGCTTGAAAGGAACTATGTAAGACGGGCACTCTAACGTCTAGCAATTTAGCCTTAGGTAGAAGGGCTAAGCTTGCACCACACTACACAGGGGAGTGGTTCCTAAACGTTAGCGAGGCCTGCGAAAGCAGTCGGATCTTTAAAGAGGCAGCCTGCTTACTTCAGTGTTGCGGACCACCCCGATGAAGTCAGCCTGAGGCGGGATGGAAACAATGAGCTCCGCCTCATAGGCACCTTCTCCTTGGTTCTGAGCCTTAACAATCAACGTCAGAGGGTTGTCGTCCCCAATATAGATCTTCTTTTGATCTCTACAAGTGAATACAATCTGACAGTGAAGAAAGACTGCATGGAGAGAGCATGACTGTTCAAAGAAACAAGATAAATAATACAGACGACAAGTTCAACAGTGTCTCAAGGTATTTTAAGATTACTTCACAGCCTAGCAGAAAACCGGAAACAGCACAGTGGGTACAAATCCAGCATTTCTCTATGTAAAAGAAAACGTTCATGCCACTTGTATATCATTATCATTAATATCTATTATTGAAGTAATTTCATATTTCTCAGTATGTACTTGTCAATTCTGATTTTTTTTTCCAAAAAGCTGAATTAATCATGTCATGATTGTCAGGATTCTTGCAATATTCTTTGTAATTAATTTATATACCATATGTGGGGTGTCCCATTTTTTGGCTTTTCTGGCCCACAAGGAAACAAGAATTGTCTTGGGCCACATATAAAATACACTGACAATCGCTGATGAGCTAAAAAAAAAAAAAAAAAAAAAAAGTCACAAAAAAAAAAACTTATGTTTTAAGGAAGTTTATGAATTTGTTTTGGACTGCATTCAGAGCCCTCCTGGGCTGCATGTGGCCCATGGCCATGGGTTAGACAAGCTTGAATAAATGATAATAAGATTCCTTTAGTTAAGGGTATGTCAATAATGAAATGTATCTTTAAGAGGATATAATGTTACTTTGTGACACTACTCAATGCTGAATGGGAATAGATCTGTAAACCTAGTGAAAATATAGTATGTATTTTTTTAAGCTCAATATTGATAGTTTTACTATTATAGAAAATCATGCATTATCTTCTAATGTAACTAATTTTCATTAAAGTATACTATTACTTTGAGTAGAAAAATGTGCTCTTACATTTAAATTTCTTATTATACCATTTATTATTTGGAGCAAAACTTACCTATCTACAGAAACTTCTAGTTTGGGTTTACAGACATTGTCTTCACCACAGTCAAGCAGAATATGAGCCTAGAAAAAAATTTTTTTCCTATATGAAAAAATACTAATATGAGTTAGACATATAATTGTATCAACATATATGAGGGCTGTCTGCAAAAAAATCCAGCCATAAATACCTCTATTTTTCATATTACATGGCTGGATACTTTCCAGCCAGCCCTCATGTATGAGGTATATGAATATACATGTATACACGGGCATATAATTATATAGATTCATTAAATTATTTGCATTCCTGAATGGAAAAGGGATCATGGGTCCTTACTTTTAAATAGGTCAGTGAATAGTTAAGAATGAAAAGGAAGAAAAAATTCACAGGACATAATATAATTATTTGGAACCTTTTAGTTCTATCTCCATTAAGCAGTTATGATTTTGGAATGAAGTATCATGTAAAAGAGAAAGTAATAGTTAACAATGAGAGTTCAGCTGCTGCTAACTAAGCTGTACGATCGTGGGCAAAATAAAGTCCCTTCCAGAGCCTCTTGTTAAAGACTCTGCCTCTGCCAACATCATGGATATACGGCTGCAGTGTGTGAAAGAATAGGAGCTGTGCATCTATGACAACAATTCAGATGGGCAACCCCAAGTGAACAGAATGAGTCCAGTGTATGCATAGTCACAAGGAAAGAGATGAAGAAAAAAGAGCTAGACACATTAAAGTGAGCCTATCCGGGACAGGAGAAGTAAGCAAAAACCTGAATTTCTCCCTCTATATAGATCTGGCCCTAAGAGAGTGTGGTGCCAGCTGGAGCAATACGGAAAACCCAGAAGAGAAAAATAGTGGAAGGAAGCAGAAGAGGTTGAGGAGGATTTAAAAAAAGCAATATAGAACTAAGGGGGTGGTGGGGAGAGAAGTCAATTTTGGTTTGTCTACATCTAAAGGCAGACAAAAAGAGAAAAAAATATTTAAAGGGGAAAAATCATAAAAGGCTTCCTTGAAAAAAAAAGATGATGAATGCATTCTCCAAGTCACAGGGATATGCAGCCACCCAGAATAAAACTGTACGACAAACGACTTAACTGTAAATTTAATTGGGATGAAACTCAACAATATACATAAATTAATTCAATAACCTAGATGTAAGCAGTTGGTATGGACTTCAGGAAGTGGGTGTGGGGAAGACCAGGCCCATAAGAAAAACTCTGTGGTAATTCCTTAAGTCATACCAAATACAGTCACTGATAAATTAGTTCAGGAATAAAGAGTGGATTTTGCAGATAATAAATTAACTAGTGACATGGCATGTGTTAAGAGTCCTGGTTAGAATGATGAATATCTGAAGTTCGGAATGAGAGATATGTATGAAATACTAAAAGGCCTATTTAGCTAACTACCACCCTACACTGAAGGAAAAGGATTTATTTTTGCTGGCATTGATGCAGCTTGAGTATTAAAATATGCTGTTAGGAAAGAGAGTTTCAGAAGTGAAAAAAAACAATGTCCTCCACTCACAGAGAACCAAATCTCTACAGTCATATACTTAACATCTTGCACAGAGTAAGAACTTAATACATACTTGAATAAATACATGGAGGGTGGGAGTAAAAAGCTACCATCTCGCAGAAAGCACCAAATCTCTAACTCCAAAGGATGAGGGTGCAGAAAGGGGAACCAGAGCTGCCCTCTCCAACAGCCCGTAGTGAGCCACACGGGGCTTCTGAGCACCTGAAATGTGCTTTGAGTGACTGAGAAACTGGTTTTTAAACTGTATTTAATTTTAATCAATTTAAGTTTAAATTGAAAAATACTTGGTTCTGTTACTTAAAAACTAGAGGTATGTTTAGAATAACTTGGGTATGTGAATCAACTTTTTAAACTGCAAATTATATGACTTCTAAATGCAGAAAAAATATTTGTGATGGTGTATAATACATTCTGGATTGTGAAGACAGTAAAAAGAATGTAAGATATTTCACTGATGCTATTGAAATCAATTACATATTATAATGATAGTATTTTGGATGCTGTTATGGACTAATTTGTGTTCCCCTCAAAATTCATATTTTGAAGTCCAGAATGTGACTTTATTTGGAGAGTTAATTAAATTAAAATGGCATCATTAGGGTGAGCCCTACCACAATGTTATGGTGCTTTATAAGGAGACTGGGACACAGACACATACTCGGGGTAGACCATGTGAAGATACAAAAACATGGATGTTCATCTGCAAGCCAAGGAGAGAGACTTAGAAGAAACCAATCCGGCTGACACTTTGATCTCAGACCTGAAGCTTCCAGTACTGTGAGAAAATTAATTTCTATTTTTAAGCCACTCATTCTGTAGTACTTTGTTATGACAGTCCTAGCAAACTAATACAGATATATTATTAAAATTAATTTCACCTATTTTCTACATTAAAAATAATTGTTGCTGACCAGAAAATTTTAAATTACAAATGTAGCTCCCTTTTTATTTCTGTTGGATCGAAGGACTCTATAGAGTGCAGTACACCAATTTATAATATGACCAGTGAAACAAAGGACCCATTTTAAAAAGAAGTAAATAATAAGAATGGCAAGTGGGTAATTAACATAGAAATGAGAGTAAATAATGAAGGTCACAATGCAGAAGAAAAGATGTCTGAAAGTAAATAGTAATGTTATTGTTGAAACAAATGTAGGATACAAGGAAAAAAATTCAAATAATGAAGAATAGGAGCAGGAAGAGGAAAATAAGAAAAGCAAATATTACTAGTTAATATCTCTCCCAAAGGGTTTCAAAAGTTAGCCTACTTACTTGATTAAGCTGGCTTTTAAACTATATTGATATTAAAGAGATTGGTGACCTCAGTAAATTAATCAAAAGTAAACTAATAAATGATTTCCTCCCAAATTCTAAAACTATAAAGAAAAAACTAACTATAATCTCTATCCAAAACACATAATGTAAAAGGACAAATAACAATGAACTTTTTCATAAAGTATAAAACTGAATGACAGACTCTAAAAGAATCAGATGTTCACTATTAAATTATTAATCAACATAATATTGTGGATCCACTAAAAATAAAAAATATAAAGGATATGAACTAATACAATGTTTACAAATTTTATATTGATGGGCAGTAGAAAGTGGCACATGAATTATGATGATTCATGTGCAAAATAAATTAGTTAAAATTATGAAAGCCTTTAAAATATGTAATTTGCCTTATACTGTTACATATATAGTCTTCTCACATTACAAAAAAGTGTTTATGAGATCACAGAAAGCCAGACAAAGAAGAAATAAACTAAATTAGGGTAAAGCATTCTATAAGAGAAAAGATATTAATCTAAAAATATGAACATGTAATTAAAAAGAAGTGGAAAAAATAGGAAATATAAGTATAATATTTGAATACATGGGTTTTACATAGGATTTTCTAAAAATATAAGTCTTTAGAAACTGTTATATTGCTTCATTTGGTTTTGTAAAAAATTATGTGCTATAAATATGCATATATGTATATATGCTATTTTTACAATTAAAATGTAAATCAAAAGTAAAATATAAAATTTGTTTAGCAGAATACTAAAACACTTTGTAAATAAATTGGTATTGTTATTTTCCTTGAATTTTTTAACATTTTATGTACATGGAATGTGACCCTGTCTTTCTCTCCGTATCACTAAGTTCTGAGTGGGTTTAAATAACCTTGATCTGAAAATCTCTCTGACTTCTTTGACTAAAACCCAGTATTATAAAAGCTATACCTTATGATATTTTAAAATATGAACAGCAAGACCATAAAAAAGATTAAAGTGTAAAATTAGTGATAAACTGAGCAAGAACAGTACCTGTCGACTAACGTTGGCAGGAGTGAACTGATTAAGAATGGGTTGCAAGCCTGTTGCATCAGCAGCTGTTCTATAATCCAACCGATACTCCATAAAAATAGTAATTGGAGTGAGTTTATCTCTAAATTCAGATTCGTCCTAGACATGGAAAGGTTTTGAATTAGTGACATCAACCTATGACATCAAGGTTTTGAATTAGTGACATCAACCTATGACATCAAACTATCTTAAACATTTAAGTTAAACAGCATTTAAGGCTATGCATTTACCCCCCTACATTCTGTCTCTATGACATCCACATATTTTGATGTATAATATTTTTATTATAAGTCACTTCTAAGTTAATTTCCATTATGATCTTTTAAAAAAGATTTTTACATGAGCTAACACACAATATTATATTAGTTTCAGGTGTACATCATAGTTATTCAATATTTATATACCTAAAGAAGTGATCACCATGGTATGTCCAGCAACCATCTGACACTGTACTATGCTATCACAATATTACTGACTGTATTCCCTATGCTGTATATTACATTGCCATGACTTACTTGTTTTATACCTGGAAATTTGAAACTCTTCTTCCCCTTTACTTTTCCCTCCTTTTTTAATGTTTCAATTGCAGTTGACATTCAATATTATTTTATATTAGTTTGAGGTGTACAGCATAGTGGTTAGATATTTATATAATTTATGAAGTGATCCCTCTGACTAGCTTAGTACCCTTGGCACTATACACAGTTATTACCATGTTATTGACTATATACCCTATGCCTTACATTACATTCCCATGACTATTTCATAGCTACCAATTTGTACTTCTTAATCTCTTCCCCGTCCATCTGGCAAACATCAGCTTGTCATCTATGAGAATGTCTCTGCTTTGTTTATTTTGTTCTTTAGATCCCACATATAAGTGAGATCATATGGTATTTGTCTTTTTTTGTTTCACTTATTTCAGTTAGCATAATACCTTCTAGGTCCATCCATGTTGTCATACCATTATGATCTTTTTTGATCTATGAGTTGAAATTACAATTCCTAATTCCCAATTTAATTTTTTGTTATTGATTCTTAAAAACTGCACTGTGATGGAATATCTATTTTCTATTATTCCAACTTTTAAAATTTGTTTAGACTTCATTTATGATGTATGTATGGTCAATGTTAATATTCTCTAATTGTTGGGTGCTGAGTTCTATGTAGATCTGTTAAATCAAACTTGTTGGTTATGTTACAGGTTTTAAATCTTTATTAATGTTTTTGTCTTACTTTTAAAGATTTCATTGTTCATATCTTTAAACATTTTATACAAATTTACATTCCCTAACTGTTAATTCCAACATCTCAAGCCTTCCTTTGAGGTCTAATATTTCTTTATTGTTTTTTCTAATGGCTTGTGTTTAGTGCTTTTTTTTTTTTTTTTTTTTTTTTTTTTTTTTTTTTTTTTTTTTTTTTTTTTTTTTTTTTTTTTTTTTTTTTTTTTTTTTTTTTTTTTTTTTTTTTTTTTTTAATGAATTCATACCTGATTGAACTTAACCTGTGTAATCACGGGGCCCATGATAGACTGTTACAAAGAGGCTCTGCATTTACCCTTGCTAGAGTCAGGGTGCATTTTTGTCCTGGAAACACTTTAGCCTCATTCAAGTGTCAGCACCTAACACAGATGGCTCAAACACCTGGCTTACACAAGGCCTTAGGCGAGTATGAATCCCTGTGCTCGTGTCTGCAATTACTGCTTACCCTTTCCCATAGCTCCATCCTACCCCAGCAAACCTGGCTCACACAACTGCTTACAACTCACAAGTCAGATTTAGCCAATGAATTTTATTAATGGATCGCTTATTTGAAGTGCCCTGGGAATTTCTTTTACTGTCTTTGAGTCCAGTAGTATTTAAGAAATACATCTGTCATAATTTATTCATTATTCAGTAGCATTATCAGAATAGGCTATTTGGAATATCCAGCCTACCAGGAGCAGAAGTCCATTACTCAAGTTTGACATTTTAAAAGGCCATACTTCCTCAAGTGTATTTTTCTGTGTTTTCTTTTCAATTTCATACACAAAATGTACAGAAAGTGAAAATCATTTAGCTTAAAAGAAAAAAATGAGTGAAAAGAAAAACTAATGGAGCAGAAAAGTATCACTTACGCGCAGATAAGCTATCAATTCCTCACACTGCATCTGTCCCCCTCTTGAAATGGTCATATTCTTAGAGTGACCTGGGGACCTGTTATGGAGAAACAGTGCTCGTCGAATTGCTCCTTTTTGCTTGAGTTTATCCAAAAGAAGCTCCACCTGGAAGTCTATATAAACCAAAGGACTTATAACCAATCTTTACGGACACCTATCTGTCCTAAATATCTAGACTTTTCATGTAAACACAGGTATTTAGTCCTTCAGGAGTAATTTGCTTCAAATTCATTATAAATGTCTATACATTGTAGTGAGACCATAACATATTAATTCTGAGTAAATACTTAATAATTAATTAAATAATTAATCCAACTATCTCCAAAGCAAATGTCATATTAATTCAGACAATATACAATGATGGTAGTAAAACAACTATCAGAAAGAAATTTCTTCTTTTAAATTTAGGCTGAGAGGAGGAAGTTCAGAGCATGAAATATATAAATTAATACTGCCACCATTCATGCAAGTAGCAAAACTCTTGCTGATGGTGATTAAGAAATATTTACTAAAATATACCCACACCATCATCAGTTTAAACACTCTGATGAACAGTTTGCATCACTTACCCTTTTACTTCTACTGAAACTACCATATCAAATTGTCAGATAAATGCATATCTCTCATGAAGCAAGTGATCATGTATATAGTCATTTGGATCAAGAATTATCTTAAAATGAACATGCAGGCAATAGTCTAAAGCACAGTTGTTAGGATTACTGCTTCTAAGATTCAGGTCTTTAATATAGGGTTATTTTGCTTCCAGTTCTATTCTACCCATCCATATACACAATGCCCTTCAAGTTTCTCAAACATACTAAGAATGCTCTTTGCCTCAGACCTCTTAAAACTGTCATTTCCTCTGTGCAAAATAACCCCAAGCTCCTTCAGGTCTTCATTGTAATGTTACCTCCCAGTGACACCTTGCCTTGCTACCCTATGTAAACTTTCATGCACAAACATACCCCCAACAGATTGAGTCTTCTTCCCCTGCTTTATTATTACTCCTTAGCACTGGTCACTAATATACTGACAAGCCTTGGCAACAATTACTGAACTCTCCTACATTACTCTTGAGGACTACATAAACCACGTGTTAGAAATGAAGAGTTAAGTTTGAGTTTGCCAGGTAGGTTAAATTTAGTAGCCAAAACTGTTTCTCCTTCTTTTCACTATTTCTTTTATTTTTAAATTAAATTTACTGGGGTGACATTGGTTAGTAAACTTACATAGGTTTCAAGTTCTATAATACATTATCTATAGATTGCATTGTGTGCTCACCACCCGGAGTCACTTCTCCTTCCACCATCTTATCTTCTCACTATTTCTAAACCACCTCTACTCCAGAGATTACAGGGGACTTCTCCAAAACATAAATATAAACTTCTCTGTAGATCATCTACTTACAACCAATGATATGTATTTTGCCCTGAGCTCACATACTTTATATTAGTAACTGCTTAACTTTCTGAAGATCAATTTACCATTTAGTAGGATATTTTATTCACAATGTCAATAAATAAATGTATTACTTCCGAATTGGCTTTAGAGTTGCCAAATAAATTATGTTGCAAATTTCAAATGTCTTTAAATACGAACATTTAAATAAAAACAGTAATAACAACTATTTGGGAAAATATTCAAACATTCTAAAATAAGTTTTCAGTGCTGTGTATGCAACATCATTAAAATAATAGACTTTTTCTATAAGACACTTACTAAGTTTCCTGGGAAGCACTCCCTTACCGTCTGCCTTTAAGCAGAACCTGACATTAAAACTGTAGGAAAATAAAAATATGCATTAATCCTATAATTCAGTTTAGTCATATTTCAAAAGATCACCCAAATCTCACATTTTAAATATACAGTTTACACTGTGAAGCTTTTTATATCTTTCTTCATATCTTAATATTATCTTTTAAATATGAAACTATATAAAATCATCTAAATCATTCTTCAGTAATTTAAGCACATTTTCTTTCAGAGTACTTTGATGAGAAAAAAAAAAGAATTTTCTAACTTCCTTTCAAGTTTATAGAACCTGTTGATAAATCTAAATGGGGGAAATTTAGAGTCCAGATTTAAAACATCTCACTTAATATAAAGCCCCACGAAATCTTGCTTTAATTAGCAAACTCCCATAGAACAGTGTTTTTCACACTTTATTTTTTAAGTAAATTTTTCCCAGACTGCAATCATTCTACCCTTCATCTATAAGTTCTCAGATTTTCCTGTGTATGCAAGGAATATGAATCATGTTTCCCAAAGTGGGATACTCATAGCGATTTTAATAGCATATGGATCAAGAGTTTGCATTATTAATTTTGTATTTATTTTGACATGTTGAGAAAGATACTGGTTTCTCTGTTTTATTTTTAAAAGTTTCAAGGCAAAATATGAGTGAATTTAAATAAAAAAATTTTAGGAAAATTATAAATATATGTAGAATGAAAATATAGCAAAAATCATACAATATAGCAAAGAGTAGCACAAAAGCAATGAGGACTTGAGAGACAGTGGACTAGAGAATAATTCAGACATTAAATTTACAAAAATACATTTTTCTTTAGAAACTAGTAAAAGACCAAGTAGAAGAAGACCAGTATATAAGAACATCATATTTTTTATACAGCTATTCACAAATATTAAATCTGAAAAAGATCCTTTTAAAAATTAAAATGTTCATGGGCCGTTTTAGAATTAAATATGAGTTCTGAGATTTTATTAACTTTTCCTTCTTTATGAACATATTCATTGAGCATGCATCATTTAAAAAAATTTATACTAGTTTTTAGATTATTTCTAAAGCCTTCTACATATCTTCTTTGGAACAATATTTCTATAATCCAATCTATGATATGGAAATAGAGGGCCAATATAGATCCTGCTTTACAACCTCACCTTCATTTTCAATTGTTTTTATAAGAATTGAACCAATAATCACAATAATAACTATAACTAAAGAAATACTCATACCAAGAAACTTTCAGATCTGTCCCAGGCAGTAAGCAGGATTTATTGTCTTGATTTAAAATGCTAGGGTACACTTCAAGGCCAGCATTTACAGTGATAACCGGTCTAGCCCTGGTAAAATTAAAAAATAAAAATTTTTAGAAAAAGAAAAATGTTTAATTAAAATGTTAGACTGATCTAAGCATTTTCGGTTCACATTCACTACATATACAATCTATGTTTACTGAAGCATTGTTTACAATAGCAAAAGCAACAGAAACAACCTAACACAAAATGACCAACTGTCCCAGTTTGCTCAGGACTGTCCTGATTTTAGCATGGAAGTCCCATGACCTGGTAAATCCCTCAGTTCCATAAAAAGCAGAACAATTAGCCAACCTATCTGAATTCAGTCCATTAAAGCAGAATGGTTAAATAAGGGATGGGATATCTACCTAATGCAATGCAGTATAGCAGGAGAAATGAGTGCCGTGAATCCATCTGTGTAGATATGGATGCTCTCTGAGATATATCCACGGTATGACAGGGAAAAAAAATACATGATGTACAAAGGATGCACACACACACACACACACACACACACACACACACGATTTTCTACTGCATAGAATATTGCTGGTAGGACATACTAATAAACTAACAATTAATGTGAGAAGAGAGTTTTGTTTTGTTTTTTTTACTGAATGGCCTTTTTATATTTTTGAATTTTTACTACATACACATATTACTTCATTAACAGCAATTTAAAAAACCGAAACAATAAATTAAAACAAATAGTTTCCCAAAGTTCAGATGCACAGGTTTACAGGTTTAAACTCTGTAGATAAATACAGTAGACTCAGGTCAGTATGTCTGTCTCAATCATGATAAATCCTGAAATACGTATGGACATATGCTGCTGCTCTAAGAGCCGCAATCAAGTTGACCCATCAGAAACTCCATTATACAGTAACAACGCTAGTTTTCCTGTCATGTATAAACATGGCCACAGAAGAGTAAACATCTTAATCTATGTGGGATGCCCGATGACAGTCTAAGGACATGAGTAATTAATGAAATACAGAGAATAACTGGAAATATGTAGAAAGCTGGGAAATACAGCTATGTGGATTTACACATTGCTCTAATAAAAATATTTATTTTGGAAGTCATTACACACTGCCTTTGTGGTCAGAGAAAGCTATGGCACAAACACCACATTAATTTCTTGCCTCTTAGAGGAAAATGTAAACTCCTACAATTTTTAAAGAGAGATTTAAAGTACAGGAGAATATCCCTGAACACAATTTAAAAAACAAAAAGGGGAAATTCTAAATGCTTTTTAAATAAAAAAATCTGAAGCTTTCTCTACTTTGGGATCTCCTGTATAAATAATACCTACCTGCTGCAAATCTTAAAAAGAAAGAATAAACAAATTTTATCATTTTATCAAGATAATTAAACTGAAAATCAAACATTGATATTTAATTATAAAACTTTCAAATAATTCAGAATACTCCTATATTACAGGATATGGAATGTACTCACCTGTATAACACAGCTCTATCTACACCAAAAGCTCCTACAATTAAGTCTTTCAAGAAAGTAGAAAAAATGTTAATAATAATGATAACAATGGTTTTTTAAAATTCACCTATTATCCTATATGCATGCAATAAAGATTTAGACATGTCTCAAAACTATTCTTCATTAAGTGGTTGTAATAGAGTATCTAAAAGGTTAAATGAACACTCTAAATAAAGCCATCTTCATAATGGCAAATGCTCATCATAAAACTAGTCTTCCATTTAGGTAGACAAAAATCTTTTTTAATAAATACTTCACAAAAATCAGCAAGTATACCCCACAAACACCCCCCCAAAGGAAAAAAGCTTTATAGATGCCTGTGGATTACTTTTTTCATTTTATTTATTTATGCCCAAAAAGCAAGTGTGACAAACCAAGAAATACCTATAAGAGTTAAAGGGTTAATATCCTCAATATTTAAGGCACTGCCCAAAGTTAAAAATGAAAACAATGAATGAATGAAAGAAAAAACAGCATCTCAATATAAACAGAGAAAAAAAGATATAAAAAGCAAATTCACAAAAGTAAAAATATATGCAAAACCCAAAACTGCTTATCTTCAATAACCAAAAACTATAAATTAAGACAAAATAACATTTTCCACCCATCATATAGTTTAAAGGTATTTTAAAAGAAACAAAATATGACACCCAGAATGGGCATAAATGTAGGAAAATGGTCAGTCATTTACTACTGGTGAGTGCTTAAAAAGCTGTAAAGCATTCTTTTGGAGAGAGTGGGATTGTAATTTGACAATGGGTATTAACAAACAGCCTTAGGAAAAAGTGCTTATCTTTGACATAGCAATTCTAGAATTTCGTCCCAAGGAAATAATCAGAGGAATGTACCTGAATTATATACGAGGATATAAATGCCCCAAAATAAGGTTAAATAAGATATGATACAGCCATTTGATAAAATGGGAAATATAATTATTCATGTTTTTGAAGAATAATAACATGGTGAAACATTTCTAAGACTTTAAGTGAATAAAATATGCTACTAACAGTGCATAAAGCATAATTTTATTTTGTTAAAAATGTGTATGAATGCATTGGAAAAACAATGGAAAAACACGTTTTGTTGTATTTTCTAAAAGTTCTATTATTATATTGCATTTATAACAAAAAAATTTTTGAAGTAACACTAACATTGGTAAGAATTAGCTTCATGTCCTATTTCTAAAAGCACTTCAACGTATTTGTATACCAAGCTCATATTAACTGTTTCAACAACACAAATAGCCTAAACTTCGGTGCTGTATTTCATTTAAATAGACCCATTATGACCCTAGGGCCATCATAATACTCTAGGTCTCAAGTACATAAGAGCCAGAAAAAGACTTCACTTCTGTGCGGGCTCAAACCAGTAGGCAACCTGGGGCAAATGACCTTGCTTAGTCTTTTTTCTCATCCAGAAAATGGTATAATAATGAGCTAAGCTAGATCAGACTCTTCACAAGCCTCACTAATTAAATGAAATAATACATTTAAAAATATATATTATTTTATTTAATGAGTGACTAATCACAATGATTAATCAGGTTCCCCAAAATGTTAGATCATTAGAAATCAACAAACAAAAGATGGCCTACATTCAAAAACTTAGAATAAGCACTTAGTTTTTGTTTATAGCTTCTACGATACTTTTCTCCAATGTTTCATTATAGCCTTCAAGACCATAAAAGAAACTGAGTATGTGTTTTACACTGGGAACTCCCAGGAAATAGAGCTGTCTTTACTTCATATCCCTTTCAGTAATGACCTGGGTGCCTTATACATCAGTAGGGGCTTGAACAATACTTGAAATATTGAACTAAAATAACTTATAACATAAATTAAGAGCATATTAACGAATACTATTTGCTATTCTAATGAGCTCTACATATTTGTAGGAAAGCACCTGGATATCCATTTTTGTCTATATCTGTGGCTCCTTTCATTGAATAGCCAAAGCTTGGTGGCATGCTCTGAGCAGCCCACTTCCCTTCAAGGACCTGAGATGGTACCACATTCAAGCCTGTTGACCTTCCGTTGAAAATATAAACAATTCCTTTTTTATCTTCACCCCCATATGGAGCAGCAATTGCAATATCTGTAGTGAAAAAGGAGGGGAAGGATATGGAGAGAAGTAAGGATGGGGAGAAGTGGGGGGAGGAAGAAAGGAGAAGGATAGAGAGAAAAGTCTTAGTATTATTATTTATGTGGAGACCTTATATGGAACCCATTTATCAAAACACAAGCACTGATTCAAAGTTCAGTAACACATTCTTTATATAATACAAAAGCAATAATCCAATTCAAGGAAATTAAAGTGAAACTGTATGGAAATGACATTAATTTGGAGCCAGATATTCTGGGCCTGACATTGGACAAATCAGCTAACCTTTCTGGACCTCAACTATGCCATCTTTAAAATGGAAAGGAGGGTGACTGTCAAAGGATTCATCTAAGGTTCATTCTAGCTTTCAATACTGTAGTTAATTTAGTTGGGTGTGGTTTTTTGTTTTTTTTTTTTTAGGTGGGGGGTGGGGGGTGGGGGGGTTGAGGCGGAAGTCAATCCGGCCCAGAAACTTGAAAGTTATGATTTAAGTCTGATCTTGCTCACTTTATATTAAAGTAACATAAATTAAAAGTTTGAAATTCTTTAAAAAAACAAAAAACACCAAATTGTCACTATGACCTTTCCCAGCTCTAAAACACTTTACAAATATGTCCACTTCCCTTGATTCCTGCTGACACCACCTGAGACAAGTCTCATCCTTTGCTTGAACTCCTAAAGCAGCTTAAGTGGTCTCCCACTTCTACTCTTGCCCCCATAATCCACTGTCCTTAAAACTCTCAAATTTTAATATCATGTTGCCTTCCTTCTTAAAATCCTCCAGTTGTTTCCCAAAGCGTTAAATGCCACCTCGTTTGGGCATTCATTCCTGCCTCCCCGGATATCCCCAATTCTAACCCTCACTCACTCTTCCTACCAATCCTGGCCTTTTCCTCAAACAGGCAGAGCTATTATAGTTCCCATCTCTGGGCTTATGTTTGCTGTGCTTTCCTGCTTTAACAGCTCTTGTTCCAGAGCCTTCCATGGTTTGCTCCTTCTGTTTGCTCAAATCATACATCAAATGCCATCTTGTCAGAGAGGATGATTCCCTGGCCACATTATGAATCACTACACTCTTACCTCTCAACCACACACTCTGTCTAGGTATTCTCTATCCCATTACCTTGCCTTTTTTGTTTTAAAGCCGCAGCCTTATTACTATCTGAATTTCCCCTACTACATGTTTCCTCTACAGTTTCCCCATAAAACCTAAGCTTCATGAGAGCAAGGATGCATCCATCCTCCCTGTGACAGTCCCTATGTACCAGCCCTTCCAAACTGTTTCCTTAATGTACCCAAACTGTTTCAGCCTCATCAATGTCACATTCCATGAAACATCAGAGGCAACTTTCACTCATTTTTTATTGTAAGACCATTATATCCAAGAATATCTCAGATACTGTGATGATTATTTCTAGTGTTTACTTGTTTGCTATAAATGTAGTCCATATTGATGCTAAATCCCTTAAGGACATGGACAGACTCTAATTTGTTCTGTCATTTTTGGCACCTAGAATAGTGCTTGACTTGAAGTAAGTATCAACTAAGAATTTGTTATCCTCAAAAAAGTGGTATTTAGATTATGTAAGAGTCCTTTTCTTATTCTTTGTCAAGTTTCAAAAGCTAACCATAACCTCTAAATTGACACATGCATTAAAAAAGTATATATTAAAATGTAATTTCCCAACAGATGATGGCCCTAGTGTTGAGAGATCATTTAATAAAAATGACCCTTAACTTTTCTAAACCTTTCATTATTTTATACATTCTAATCATCTTCTCTCTTGGCTGGCATCTGTTAGTCTGGCAAATCCTTTTTCATGCAACAGATTTCTTCCTTTGATCATTTTAGTTGCTCTTTTCTATGGTTTCTTCCCTCTGCCTTTCTGCAGGGCTACTGACAAAAACTGCACATAACTGTGGAATGTTACTACATTATTTTGTTTTCAGTATCCTTCCTGATGATACTTAAGGTTTTTCTGATGGGTATGGTTGCAAAGGGAGAAATACAAGAATGAGAGCATAACAAGGCCTAATGTCATCAGGTCTAAATAAAGAGAAGACCCAGATTATAACTAACAGTGCATTTTATATATACAAAGTATATATTCATATAAACCATAAATATATATACATATATATGAACTATGTGTGTTTGTATATATAAATATAAATACAGCTCAGATCATTTTCCACTAAAGATATTATTGCTCACAGTCTACCATTTGGGACAATAATACCCTCTAGGAGAAACTCTAGGAGAACATCATCATCCTCTTACGGTATCAATCTCTAAAAGTATAATCTCTTTGTAACCCAGTTGTAAAACTTCAATATTTTGTAGCTGTTTTTCTTTATAATTTTTGTGTTCACAGATAATACATTTTAATAAAAATATAAAAAGGATGAGATTTTTGGCCAGATCATTATATTAAGAAAGTGGTCTTTAAAGTGGCCAGAATATCTTCAAGACAAAGTAACAGCATATATGTCCAGGCTCTCTGAGAAAACTAGAGACAGAGGCCCAGCTATAGCAAAAAAATCATTAAATTAATTCAAGGTAGAACCTCAGATTTGGCCCTGAGTTTTCTAGGTAGCTTTTGTTACCAGTAAGTAATGGTTTCAAGTTCTATTTTGAACTTTATACCAGAGTTTTATTTGATTTATGTTAAGCTCTCTTAGAAGTAAAAATCTTCAAGACTATTTTAAGAAATAAAATGTGCGTTTGAGTTGTTTTTCTCTGACAGTGACGACTTCTAGGGTTAATCTCAGAGATTACAGTTCCAATGGATGACATAAAACTACCCACAAGGCAGGAGTGGAGTCCTGAGGCCCAACCAATGTTTGTTTTCCTTTCCCACTACTGGTTGGGAGATACAAGAGTCATTTGTATTTTTTAAGTTTTCTTCCTAATGTATAATCTTCTTTAAATTTTAAGGGTTGGCTGACCAGATCTACCATTTTAAATACAACAGAAAATGACAGTAATGTCCCATTTCAAACAGTACGTATGGTCAGCCTACTGACACCTTGAATTTAGACAAGACTAGACTGACCATACGTACCATTTGAAACAGGACAGTACCATTATTTTCTGTTCCATTTAAAACAGTACTTCTCGTCAGCCTTTTTAAGGGGCACATCCCTACATACACTGTTGATTATATGAACATACCAACTGTTCAACTGTCCATATCTAGAAAGAGTTTTAATAGTATTCTTTTTTTAAAAAAAATCTTGGTAATTTGTTTTTGGGTTTGTTTTGTTTTGTGTTGTGTTTTTCTGATTCTTGCTTCCCTACTTTTTTTTTTCTTTTTTTTTTAATTCATTTTTATTGTTAGACTTTTTGGGGTGACATCTGTTAGCAAGAATTACATAGGTTTCAGGCATACAATTCTACAGTGCATTGTCAACTTGTTGTATAAGTTCACCACCTAATGTGACTTCTCTTTCCATCACCTTATATTTAGCTTCCCCCCATCCTCTCCCACCCCCTCACCTTTCTCCCCTCCCTAACCCACTTGTCCCCATATAAACATTAAACTATTGATTGTGTCCATGGGTTATTTGTTTGTTCATTTCTTTTTCTTTGTTGCTTACAGTTTTACATTCCACATATAAGTGGTGTCATACAGTTCTTTATTTTTTCTGTCTGGCTTATTTCACTAAGCATGATGATCTCCAGGTCCATCCATTTTGTTGCAAATGGCAATATTTCATCTTTTCTTATAGCTGAGTAATATTCCATTGTGTACATGTACCACAGCTTCTTTATCCAATCATCTGCCGCAGGGCACTTTGGTTCTTTCCATATTTTGGCCACTGTGAACAGCGCTGCGATGTTGGGGTATATAAGTCTTTGCGGACAAAGGTTTTCAAGTCTTTTGGGTAGATCCCCAGAAGGGGGATTGCTGGGTCATATGGTAACTCCATTCCCAATTTTCTGAGGAACCTCCACACTGCCTTCCACAGTGGTTGTACCAGTTTGCACTCCCGCCAGCAGTGTACCAGAGTTCCTTTTTCTCCACATCCTCTCCAGCACTTGTTATTCCTTGTCTTGTTGATAACAGCCATTCTCACAGGTGTGAGGTGGTATCTCATTGTGGTTTTGATTTGCATTTCCCTGATAGCTAATGAGGTTGAGCATTTTTTCATATGTCTGCTGGTCATTTGTATTTCTTTGTGGGAGAAGAGTCTGTTTAGTTCTTCTGCCCACTTTCTAATTGGGTTGTTTATTTTTTTTGTTGTTAAGTCGTATTAGTTATTTATATATTTTATATATTAAACCCTTATCTGATGCGTTATTTGCAAATATTTTCTCCCATTCAGTTGGCTGTCTCTTTGCCTTGTTGATGGTTTCTTTTGCTATGCAGAAGCTTTTTAGTTTGATATAGTCCCAATCATTTATTTTTGCTTTAACTTGGTAATTTGTAATGTATACTTCATTCTATAGTAAAAGTCAACTGTGTTTTAAAACATATCCATAGCTACTAAGTAAATTATTAAATGGGACTACTATAAAACAATGAGTTTATACCTTTTACTTGCCCCCATGAAGAAAGCTATAACCTCCCTCAGAATATTTTGAATAGTCACAACAAAGTTATAGTTTTAAAAATATTCATGGCAAATCATAAATTTGAGGTATGCATTAGTTAGCATTGCCTTGATGATGTGCCTGGGAGCATTTTTTACACTTGCATCCAAATGGGCAGTAGAGGGCGCTTCCGCTTAGCGGGAGACACAGAAATCACCAGCTCACATGGGGCTCCTCCAGGCCAACGCAAAAGTGCCTTTCAGAAATTATCCATTCCAACACTCTAATTTGAGGCTGCTACAGTAATAATAATTCATGGGAATCACTTTTTGAAAATACTGCTCTGATTTTTTAAGGAAAAAATAGCAACCTGTCATTTAACCTGTTATGTCACTCACTGTCACTAAAATTCTTTCTAGGAAGGAGTTTTTGCTTTTGGGGGAGGAGGACTTTTCCTGATGGACACAGGAAATCAGGGACCCATCGTTGCTGGACTTTGATCTTACCATTGTAGCCATCCTGGTCCAGATCTCCCAAAGGTGCTATGGCACTGCCGAACCTTGCAAAGACCTCAAACCCATTCAGCTTGGTCGTCTGGAAGTCTCCAGAAGCTCTTTGCAGGGACACTGAGACCTGCCCCACCTCTTGGAGTTTGCCATCAGAACCACGATCCATGAAGAGAGGTGCTCCAATAAACACGTCTGCATAACTGCAAGAACAGAGTATTTTCCTTTTTCACCAAAATAAGAGCAAATTCCATCTATTTTTCATCACTTTCTTAATAAAATTCCATTCCCTCTTTCCACATCTCTCATAACCACAACGAAGCATCAAATGATTCTTTCAAATTCAAATGCTCCTTCGGCTCTTTTAAGAAATGATGAACAATTCACAAAATTACTTTATTCCTTCACATTATAAAAGCTATTGAAAGAAATTATGAAAAACATAAAGGTTTTCTAGTATTCGTGATTAGGTTGCTTCAAATTAGTTAATTAAATAGAAAAATTAGCAGGAAAGAGATGGATAAAGAAGAGAACATGTTTAGTTTTTGTGAAGCATTCATAAACACGAGAGGAAAACTGTTTCTGGAAACATTTTTTGAAACTTACTCATCCCCATTAATGTCAGTAGCAGCGACAGAAAATCCAAAATATGCAGCCATCTGGATAACAAGATGAAAATAAAATGTTTACATTTCATTCAACTAGTTTAACAATTAATATTTGTAATATATTTACCAAAAAGAAAGGGTTATTTTTTTCCTCTGCATATGATAGTGCTTCGGTCTAAAATTCTTCTCTTACATTTATTCTATGAACACAATGATAACCAGGTTATGAAGCTTGCTTATATTCCTAGATTTATGGGCAAAACATATCCACATATATAAGTTCAGTGACTTCAACGCATGCCATTTAAGTCCAAGTACAATCAATGCTCCTTCCCAGGCCTAACCTATTACCTCCCTTCCTTTCCACTACCCAAAATATACCAGACACAAACACACTGTCAGAAAGACATACAGTCACAGACAGATGTTTTAGTTATAAATGGATTTCTATGCAGTAAAGATAATAGATAATAATTATTAATAGGTCATATTTGGCTCTCCATATGTGAAATTATTACAACTCTAAAGAAATTATTGTGCAGAAAGATAGGGAATAGAGTTCATTTTTGTCTCACATCTCAGCTGATTACATACCAGTGGTTTTGCTTTTGAATTACACACAGTACAAATGTGTTTGGGTTTACCATGGGCTTATTATGCAGAGGGAGAAGGAATGTCCTCTCCCCACCACAGGAGACTGTTGCCATCACAGACAGAACAGCCTGGCAGGAAATACATGTGGAAGAGGAAAGTTCTAAAGAAAACCCAACATACAAAGCAAAACTAGAACAGAAGATAAATTAAAGATGAACAAAGGTTAAGAATGAGTCAACAAACCAAAAAACATAAACTCAGCAAAGTTTCTAAAATTTGATTAGCTGAGATATAAGGAGGGAACAATAAGGGAGATTCCTATGTGATCTATTTTGGGTTGATATGGTGAATTGAGAAAATGAAAGACATGTTCTGTGTTCAATAACAAGATCAGAGCATGTGTAATAAAATGTATTGTATTTGGGGTACTATGTTGATGTAATGACTAGAATCTAACAGAATACTATTCTTGGGCATTATTCTTTCAGCATATTTGGCCTGAAAAGTGGAAAGAAAGGATGGCATTTACTGAGACAAGTTTTTTCCTGGGCACTATGATTTAAATGTTTTTATGTGACTCTCACCTCAACCCCATGAGGGAATTACAAGTCCTGATTTTTATATATGAACCACTGGGTTTACAATGGTAGATCCCTTGTACAATGTAATAAGACTGAGTATGGAGAGCCCAGGTCTGTCCTAATGCAAAGCCCAAGTTTCCTCCCACAAAATAGCTGAGAAGGAATAAAGAAAGCATTATAGACTGCATATGACATGATCCAGGGATACATACAGGCTCAAGAGAAGCTCTTGAGGTGAAGAAGTCACAGCAGCACAAAGGGATAACCAATGGCCTGTTAACTATGCATTACTCCAAAGTTGCTGGGGACCTTGTGTCTAGTTTCTCCTCCTATCAATCCTCTCACAAAGTCCAACCATCTCAACTGAACAAGTGGGCTTGATTCTTGGATCCACAAACTGTTTTTTCTCTACCTACTGATTAACTTTGCCTTTATCATTGCTAACTTACTTAATTCTCTGAGACATACAAAATGTAAAAGGCCTGTATTTGCAGAGAATGTCTAGTACTTAAAAGTACTACTTTTTAACTGAAGAATGTTTTATTTCATGTAGTACAAATGAAGTTTACGTATAATATCTATAATACACTCCTGTGCCATGCTGTTTTGCATCTAATAAAATTAAAAGACACAGATCATTCCTCAAAGAAGCTGATGTTAGCAAAGAAAAAGAAATTTTATGGTTTTATGTGCAATTTGATTTTGTATTTCCTTAAGGGGAAAAAAACGCCATGATATGAAATTATGAAAGTCTTTGCAAAAACAAATTACTTTGTTTGTTTAAAATAAAGATGAAGGGGGGGGGTTCCCTGGTGGTATAGTGGCTAGGCTTCGGCTATCTCCACTGCAGCCTGGGTTCAATTCCCACTCAGGGAACCAACCAAAACAATAAAAATAAAATAAATAAAGATGAAATATTTAAAGCCTATTTTATACCTATAATACTGAATAGTACACCAATATTTATTATATGTTGAATATTAAACCATTAAGATATTGCCAAGAAAGTCTTAAGACATTAGACATTAATGTGTAAAGTGAAAAAAATAACATTTTAAAAGCATACCTGCTCACCAGTAAAATTGTGTAAGGAGGACATGTTTTTCCCATCATAAATATAAACCTGTGCAGGAAAAACAAAAGTATATGAAATACAGAAAAATATAAGATAACCCAGAGATTTTTCAAACAACTTTTAACTTTCCTACCATTCCCAAAGTCCTCGCTGCTCTTGGTACTCCTGAAACAAAGTCTGAAGAAACAAAACAAAACAATTACTCATTTTTTAAGACCGATATTGGAAATTGCAGAAATAAATAACAAAAAGCTTTAAGTTTTGTTATTTCAGTGAACAATAAGAGATTTTTAAAAATTATTACTCCAAAATAAATGACCCTAGCATTTTTTACTACAAAATCAAATCTTAGATTCTTAGGGACCCTCAAATAAAGTGCACATTTGCCCTCAAGGCATTTGTAATCTTGTTAAAGAGAGAACAGATAAGATAAAGTGACCTTAGAATAAAGAAAAGCTGTATTTACAGTAATAAAAAATAATACAAAGCAAACTGAAATAGGGTAGAGATGGCAGTGGCACAGAAATGTGATCAAATCAGGTAGTCTGTAATTCCCAGATTCAGCTCTGAAGGAAGATGAATGAGCAGAGAGGATGAGTAACAACCTTACTGACAGAGTCAAGAGAGAAGATTATAAATTATGCCTAAAGAAAACAGAAATACAGCCTCTCCAAGAGAACTGAATCTGCAGAACGCAGGAAGAAGTTGAAGAAATAACTCCCAAGTGTTGGGGGCTGAAAAGGACCCCATGGGGAAGAGACTGAGGCCCGAGCTCAGGTGCAATTTCAGCTGCTGCTTGAGGCAGTATTATTAGTAACAAACCCAGCTAATGTCGCTGTACTAACATTTCACTTGTTTCTCCAGTTAGATTCCATGACAATAATCCCCAAACTCTTTAATTGCTGAAAATTTTCAATGCTACTTGTTCAAATGTTTAGCCTAAATTTTTAAAAACGGATTAAATATAGTTCAAGCACATACCATCTATGCCATCACCATTGAAATCTCCAACAGCCACTGAGTAACCTAAACAGAGAACCAAAGGGGAAACATTAGATCAGGATTGGTTATCTTCCAGCATTCTTGCTGACTAAGCTTTCCTTGATAACTTCTTCAGGTAATTAATTCCTTTCATTATGCAATAATTTATACTCCAGGGGTAACAGATTCATATGTGTATAATAAATAAATCTTAAAGGAAATAATTGAATTACATACTCAAACACCCTATCTCTATTAGAAAAATTAAGATTATTTGATCAACTTTACAAAGGATTAGTTAAAAACAGGGTCAATTTTCAATTCATCATAAAGTAGCAACAAATAACACATTTTCTCAATCAGCACAATACCATTTCTGTCATGTGTACATGGTTTAATGAATAAGAGAAATTTAAAAAGAGAGAAAAGTGAACAAATCCTAATGACCAATATAGTTCACTATGTAGTTTAACAGTGAATAATAAAATTTACAGTTAGGCTGCCTGGGTTTGAATCCTAGAACAGCAAGTTATAAGTGAGAGACTTTAGGCAAATTATTTTGCCTCTCTGCTTGAGTTTCTTTATGTAAGGTCAGACAATTAATTTCAGGAACTCATCCTAGACAAATTGCTACATATCTCATTGCTGAATACCACTGTGGTCACCTTTGAAGTACTCCCCTTGGGAAGCTGTGCACTGATGCTGGCACCTAGTCCACCCTTCAAAGCAATTTTGGAACTCTTACTGGATTGGCGATCAGAGCTGTCATCATACCCCAAATCTGACAATTAATTCTGGGAACTTGTGACAGTGTGCTTACATTGGCAGCAATGTTCACAAGTTGGTAAGATTTCATAGCCTGAGACCTTACCGAGTTGTTTCTACAGTGCTAGCAATATAAGCACAGGGCTGCAAGTTCACAAACTTAATTGTCAGATTTTTGGGCACAGTGACAGCTCTGATGGCCTTCCAGAAAGAGTTCTGAAATTGCTTTGAAGGGTCAACTAGGTGCTGGGGCAGTGCATAGCTTCCCAAGGGGAGTACTTCAAAGGTAACTGTAATGATACTCAGCAATGAGGTATGTAGCATTTTTTTCTAAGATGAGTTCATGAAATTAATTGTCTAACCTTGTATACAATGGAAGTAAAAGCACACTTTCACAGACTTCTTGGGAAGGTTAAATGATTTAATACAGATAAAACACTTAGAATAATACACAGAATATAGTAAACATATCTTAAAGGTTATCTATTATTATCACTGTATAAATAATTATGCTCTTAAATCTCAGTTACTGAAATATAACCTAAGAACTCAGAAACAATTTTATATGTTTCTTATACAAAAAAAAAAAAAAAAGAAAGAAAACTTAGTGTATTTCACATAAAAATTTTCCTACTTAAGGAAGCATAGGCAAATACTGGCAAATCCACCCAACTCCAGAAAATTTTGGTTTTACATACCCAAATAACTGTCATCAAAAACAGCTTGAGCAGTCCGAGTTGCTAACTGGTTATTATACTTGATGCTGTAAACCTTGGGATCGTATTTAGATACAATTTCTGCCACTTGATCCGAAATGAGCTGACCTGAAAAATATAGAAAATAAATAACAAGTTTCTAATGGAAACTTGATGATGTGGGTGACAGATGGTATCTGCATGAAAGAAAATACCATTAGATATTAGTATTTCTAATTATTGGCCTTAAATAAATCTTATAAATACTAAATGTGAATTTTGATATTATTTTTGTCACAATTATTTTTATTTAAATTGTTACTTAAAATTAGCCTCCACTAATAAACAAAAAAAATATTTATAAATACAGCATTTGTCTTAATTCACTAAAAAAATTCTTGATGTTAAATAAATGGAATAAAAAAAAAAAAATCAAGGGCTGTTTGAGAATGAGAATCACAAAATCTATTTCTGATTCCCAGAGATGGTGATCAGACACTTCCTTCCTTGCCACTGAATGAAAAACCTGGCAGTGAAGAAGAAAAGTAAATCCATGTTTTATATCTAACTAGAAAGTATTAGTACCTATTTTCTCAGATGCAATTAGAACTATTTCCTCATTTTAAAACTGTAAAACTCAAGTATAATTTTCCTAAATCATTTCATTTTCCAAAAGATGTATAATTCACAGAAATTCAAAATAGGCAGTTTTAGTTAGTACAAGTATGTCACTCATACTAATCCCAGTCTTTGTTTGATTTTTCTTTTTGTCATTCTGTCCTTTGTCATCCCTTTCAACTTCTCAGGTATTCCCATTTCTCATTCCTTCCACTCTATTTTCCTTCGGCAAATCTTTCTTTAGCTTCCTTTCTAAAAAGCAAAAGCATGGATTTTCTAACAAAGAGGCACGTAGGAAAGCAAAGTGTAGAATAGAAGTAAAATTCAGCATCAGAAAGTACATGCAAATCAATACAATAGTCATAGGTTTTCTGCTTCTTCCAAATACAGACAATGTTTGAATATTAGAATGCCAATAAACAAGAGTACTGAACTTGTAAACAGCACCTTTTAGCAGAAAATAAACATGTGACTATACTGATTAAACACTAGGTAAATAATTATATCTAATGATAAATAAAACATAAAGTAAGCAAATAAGCAGATTTAGTTACATATTTTCAAAGTGTCAGCAAATAATGATCTGTTTTACATTTGTTGAAGTGGTAATTTTAAGAGATCTTCCAGAATGACTAAACAATGTAGTGTTTTACCTTTACCTCAATCATCAATGCCGTTTAATTATATTAATTTGAAACTTAATAAGAGCCTCTATTTTAAAACTCAAACACAAAGAAGTCATTCTTGATGTCAGTGATTAATGAGAAAATTACCATTTAAATAGTCTAATAAGTATATTCAAAATTCCTTTAAAACCATGAGTTTTCAGAAAGCTAACATTTTACCTATTACATACCAGTTCCACATACTTCCTAATGTTTACATCGTGGTCCCTAGCATATAGTGATGAAGAAGTACTAATGACAAACAATAAAAATAAATTATTTTAAATAACTTTATAAATTTACTTTATAATTTACTTTTTAAATATTTAGATTATTTTCTACTAGGAGTAGGAGGGCTGCCTGGAAAGTATTCAGCCACATAATATGAAAAACAAGGACATTTATGGGTGGATTTTTTTCGGGACAGCCCTAGTATATAATATATTATACATATTATGTTTGAGTCCTTTTAAAAAACATATTGTATGATATGATTATACTATATCTAGATTGTATTTCCATTTCCTTCTTTAAAATAATTTCAAAAATCTCATAGGCACGTAATAAGATCAGTAAGTCTGAAACAGAGTCATTACTGAATAATTCAAAGTATAGTAACCTACCTTGCCAATAAAAGCTACCAGGACCACCAAGAAGTACTCTGTCAGCCTAGATTAAATCAAACAACAAAAAGATGTATATTGAAAACAAGTAGCTTTAAAAACCGAAAGCATTGCTAACAGATGTCACCCCAATAAGTCTCACAATAAAAATGAATTAAAATAGAAAAAAAAAAAAACAAAAAAAACGAAAGCAATGTAATAAATATAAAAGATATATATATATGTATATATATGAATATAAAATACAGATACATATTAAAGCCAACCAAATCATAAATATCTAAACCATTTAATTCAGTTTCAATAATTTTCTTTATAATTCTTCTAAAATACAATAAAATAAAATAAACTACAAGAAAAATCAAAAAGGAAAGTTATAATATTTTCATCTAATATATGAAAATATACAAACATATATGCACACATAGATTCTGTGGAATCTTGACTGCTTCACAAACTTAGTATGAAGTATTTATTCCAAATTATTATGGGTTACATTAAGGGAAAAAGTCATTCCTTAATATTGTATATTACATTTGTGGCTACATAAACAAACTTCCTTTCTAACAAACATTAAAAACTTTTCAGCTAAAGAAAAATGCTCAGTGTCTTGCAGATCTAAACAGAAGTGAAGTTAGAAGGTAAATTTTTCAGGGTATATTATATACACAAATTCAACTTGATTTTAATTTAAACAAAATAAAATTTCTTATATCTGTAATGAATTATAAGTATCTAATTCAAGGAATTTGTTATTTGAGCACAGTTTTTTGGAAATTTCTTCTTGTTAGAGTTTAGAGAAATTATTTCCCCCTCCAAATTTTCATATAGCCCTTTCAAGTTTTCAACAATCTCCTGCTCGACTATGTAAAAGATACTTCTAAGTTGTCTGCTTTAAAATGACACCTTTTTTCCAGAAATAAGTTGAAGTAAATAGTTAATTTAGTAATGACTTTCACCATATGAGAATATTTCTGGGATTATGGCTGTACAGAAACAAGTACAGAAAACATTAATATTTTTTAAAAATACAACACCTATTTGAAAATATATCATGTAAATTTAAATCTATCTATATACTTTATCTCTTTGGTTCCTTAAATTCTAATGAGTAAATTTTGAATTACGAATAACAAAATGATGAAATTAAAATCAATTACTTATTAAGCAGAGCTAAATAAAATTACTAGTATCTAGACTAGAAAAAAGATTTTTAATAAAATACAAATAAAAAAATAAGAAAATGCTTTATTAGTTTTTCTGAATCATATGATTAGATTCCTTTGTTTTAATAAATTTAGGGCATTCCCTGCTTGCGTTTTCTAAGAAAGCCATATTAAAGTTTCTTAGGAAGCTCTGTTTTTAATCAACATATTTTTGAGATTTCTCTAGGAGTAATTAATATTCTCAATTTGATATTCATAATGTTCACACATCCCACCAAAAAATAATTACACATACAAAATTTGTAAAGAAAAATATTTAAGAAAATTTTCCTTTGAAAATATACACAGAATTCTTATTTGAGAGAAATAGATAAAACCTATCAATTCTGGGAGGTTCCCTGGTGGTGTAGTGGCTAGGCTTCAACGCTTTCAACACTGCAGCCTGGGTTTGATTTCCAGCCAGGGAACCACCCAAAAAAAAAACACCAAAAAACAACAACAAGAAACTATCAACTCTGGGAAGAATATACACTTATACTCTGTTAAAAATACAGAGACTCTTGAATATAAGATTTATTACAATAATAAAAATGTTTCATCTTTACTTGGTAGCTGTAGGCATATATTTGGCAAACATGCATGTTTCTCAGCTTTTATGTAACTAAACCCTTATTTTGTAATAATGCTCCCAAATGATAGCTTTTGTGAAAAATCAATTTCAATCAAAAACAGACTTTATTATTCTAGAAATTTATCTAACTGGAGATTTTAATATTAAGTCATAATTACTACATCATCTACTGAGGAAATTTTGTACTGTGCTCCATTCCCATTTTGACATCAATTTCAAATAAGGAATGTCAACTAGGGAGAGAATAAATATAAGGCAAAGAATATCAAAATGCATGGGTCATTTTTATAAGCTGTTTTCACAAAACAGATGATAGTTAAAAAGAAGCTGAAATATGACCATTCATTTTTAACCATGGTATGGTAGATCTGAATCTCATTCAGTTTTAAATGAGAACTTACTTTAGTAAAATCAATGCTGAATCCTCCTTGACAAAATCCCTGTCCATCAGCATCAATATTTTCTAAAATAAAAAGATTGGAAATATACACAAACCCAAAAAACAAACAAATAACACAAAATGAAACATGAGAATAATATGATATCACTGAAATCATAAGATAATGTACTAATTTCTGGAAGTGTTCATTCACTCATGCATTTAATGAGTTATCAACATTCTAAAAAAATTAGTATCAGCACCATTTTCTTAGATATGGCAAAAGAAAGAGATTAAAGTATCCAGACCAATCACCAGGGAACAGAAAGATCAACCAAGATGGTGGATTTTAAACTTCCTATTTTTAACCAGAAACCACAGCAAGATTGTGTTTTATATCACAGTCCACACAACCTAAATACACACATTATATGTGTATAATAGATACATTAATACAACAATTTCACAAGACAGTATCACTATTAATAGGTATAACATACTCTAATAATCTCTATTTTGTTATATTTAATTGAATTTTTTTAAAAAACTACTGGTTATGACCCACTATTTTGATTTCATAAAACAATGATGAGTGATGATTTGCAAGTTAAAACCTTCAATCTGAAATTTCTATTTCTTACTATTATTACTCTCCAGTTGCTAGGTCTTTGCACTAGTAAAGAGATACATACATTCCTAACACATACTATGGACATTTTATAGCTAACAACAACAAACAAATAACTATAACAAATTGAAGTTCAGAATTTTGGGAAATGGCCAGACCCTACCAGCTTAACATTCTGCAAAGAACAACATATGAAACTGTCCACACATGCTTAGTACTGAGGTCTAAAATATGACACTTTCAACTATTTTCCAAATGATAATTGATCCAATAGTTTTACTTTTTGATAGTTACCCCTTTTTTTGTAGTTCTCACAAAAAGACGTGATTTCTGAAAATTAGTCAATTAATTTAACTTCAACCATGAATAATACTGTACCTAGACTAGCAATAACAATGAACCTGAAGACTCCTTGTTTTGAGGATAACAAGAAACAATGAAAAATGTCACTCTTCAGTCATCTTCTTGTAGCTATTGTTACAATATATAAATAATTATGCTATAGTATTACTGCATTTGCCACCTAAATACAGAAACAAAAAAATCTATTTTCAGTCATTAGGACAACTTCCAAGAATTTTTGTCAAACTCTCCCATCGAAAATTCTGAACCTATTTTAACAACTTGGGAACTGCCCCAAGATTACACACTTAATATCCAAATTTAGAATTTTTGTTTTAAGAAAATAGCCCCAAGAGTATAATGTTACCCCAATGTAAATTTTTCTAACCAAGAGAGACTGAGAAAATGTAGGGCTGGGGTTTCCAGTGTCCAGTGAATTCATACTAAGGAATTCTACTCTGACCTCAAAGCAGCCTTTTATTTCCTTCCTTTGAACTGCATCTGGGGAACTACTTCAGGCTATTTATAAAGACATCCTTTTTTGATTACCATACTGTACTACTGTCTGCTTTACTTGGTTTCCCAGAATATCCAACTAGAAAACATGACTGCTTTAAAATTTTCTTAACTGGTGCCTAGTAAACTGAGTGTTTATGCCAATGTAAAGAATTTTATGTTGATTATAACCTATTTCAGTGAAGACTTTTATTTCTATTTCTATGAACAATTAATATTTCTCCCATTAATGTTTATTAAGCCCTCACTGTGAGACAGGTACTATACTAAAGCATTTTCCTTGTCATTATTCTTTTAAATCTTTACAGCAATCCTATGAGAGATACTACTATTATTCACAATTTACCCATAAGCCTTTCCAAAGGCTTAAAGAAATTAAGTAACTTGACCATGGTCAACCAGCTTGTAAATAAGAAGGCATGGATCTGAGCCCAGGCATGTCTATACCAAGAGGCTGTACCGTCTTAAATCAATAAGATTATTTGTAATTCCCTGAGTAACAATCAAGCGGAAGGAAAAGCCAACGAGAAATCAACACTGAGAAATATCTATGTAAAAATAATATCATCATCAGAAAGTCGACACAAGGAACTAAACAGTCTGAACATGGAACTGAAAGAGTATTGAAGTCATATGATTTGTGGTTCAGGCACTTTTAGAACAGAAAGATATTTGGCCTATTGTGTAATACCAGGAATGGTCATACATTCACAATCAATAGTTTAGTGGTTAGTGGTTATCTGAGGGTATGGGGGGAGGGGTGGGAGAGAAGAGATGGGGTCTCAAATATATGGTGTTGGAAAGAGAACTAACTCTGGATGATGAACACCTAACACAACACATAGACCATGTATTGTAGAATTGTACACCTGGAACCCATGTAATTTTTACTAACCAGTGTCACCCCAATAAATTTAACAGTAAAAAAAATTTTTTTAAATGGTCATAGATACAGTTATAAAAAGCAAAAGCAAATGTCATCAGTAATAAGGTAAGTTTTTTTACAGACAATGAAGTTCATGCTCAGGGTGTCCACATAGGTCATATTAAAAACAAAAACATCGCTTCTTGGCCTTTTAGCTAAGATCAAGTGTGTAAAAATAAAAGCAAACAAACAACAAAAGATCCCACTAATGACCACCACCAAAACAAGCAAAGTTATTAAGAAGTTAGTATGTAGCCCTAAACAGCTGGCATCTCCATGTAAAATCAATCACTGGGTTGCATAATTTATTGAAGGAGGAAGAAGATACAAAATACTAAAAATTGTACCTCAGAAGTCTTTTGTCCAAAACTGTTTTACAACTGGTGAAACAAAGGCCCAGAGTGGTTAAGTGAATCACCCACAACAACAGGCAGGTTGTAGGCAGAATGTGAGCATAACCCAAGTTCTCAGATTCCTTTATGTTAACGGCTTTTATCTGAGCAGGTTGCCCATGTAATTGGGGCCTGCAAGTTAGCTTTCAAAAGTAGAGTGGAAAAATACATACAATGATCAAGGGATACAGACAGCAAGATTTATTAGGAAAAAAGGCATTCACTTTGTTTTTTGAGGTTATTCTTGGTGCTTTTTCTGAGATTTGAGGTTTTTATTATTTAGGTAAAGGATCAACAAATTTTTTCTGTACAGGACCAGACAATAAGTATTTAAGGCTTAGGGGCTATAGGGTCTCTGTGACAACCCCTCAACTCTCCCTTCATAGATATGTAAACAAATGGGTGTGGCTACATTCCAATAAAATTTTATTTACAAAAAGAGGCATACAAGCCATAGTTTGCTGACCTGATTTGGATGTTAAATACTTAAGAAAATAAGGCTGAATAAGATTGTAACTTCTGTACCTAAACCAAACAAAAGTGAAGTATTATGTAACAGATGCGTCATGCAAACACTGTCTTAATCCTTTAAAATACATGTTGAGAAAGAACTATTCATTACTGGAGAGCCAAAATGACAAAAACTACTATATCCATAAGAGCTCATCACCAGAATGCTTGTTTTCAGAAGGGTTCCATATACTCTTACACACCAGGAATTATGCAAACCTGTACTTGTGAAAGCAGGAAGCAGTATTTGCAGAGAAGCTGCTTAATACATAAGCATTTGAAACAGAAAATATTTTCTATTGTTAGTAACACAGGGAAATATTCTTTTGGAATAAAACAGACCTGGATCAAATTCTCCTGGGACCACTCACTACCACAAGGCATAAGAAAAAATTACTTCAACTGTCTGAATCTCAGTTCCCACGTCCATCATATGAGCATAGGAGCGATTTTGCACGTGTGTCCATTGTATAAAATAAGTTACAAAACTGGCACACAAGAGTTAGCTCACTCTTCATAGCTATAAAATCACCTTCTCACAATGAGGACATTTTTGCAATATGGAAATTGAAAACACAAACTTAGTCTTCACATTTTTCACATACCACAAAGATGACAGCACTACGACCAAAATAGCAACATAAAGGTGGTGATACAGATGGCATCAAGCACTGAGGATAAAGCAGCTAACTTGCTCTGTCCTATGTAAGGTGTGCTTTCTCGCCTGTCCTAATAAACAATATGGTCTGGGAGGCATCATTCTTTTGATGTTTACCATTCACTCACAACAATTAGGTTGAAAGTGCTAAGCTAAGAAATAAGTGTTTAATGAAACTATTTGCAGTTTCTTGGAGGTTCAATTGTTTAGAATTTTGAGGACTAAATAGTTCCTCCGATCTGGTGTCATAAGTTGTTAAACATGGGGAAAAAAAGAAGAATCTGGCAATAAGAGCTTATATGTTGTACTTAATCTGGTGACCAGTGGAACATAAGAAGTAATGGCCTAAAAAGTGCTTGGTATAAACGCCATACTGCATTTCAATAAGCTATTTCATGTTTCTGGTATAAAGTGGATTTGGAGTGGTGGCCAATTTAACAAAGGTGGGAACGCAAAAGGATTTGAATCTCCAAGGAAAAAGAGTTTGGAAAAGCATAATCAAGAATTGCAGGTGCTCAAAACTCATCAGTTACAATATCAATTTCATTTGAAATTTTAAATAATGTTAGAGAACAGTGTGAGATCTTTCAGGTCATCAACAGGAGTAAGCTTGTAACAGACTGACAAAGAAACTCTAATACAAGCAGGGAAATTCAGATTCAGACTTCTGAGTTCAATGTTTCACCTTCTTATATAAATTCTGGATCTTTAAGACATATTCTTTTGTTGTTTTTTAACATAATTATTAATATAAATCTGTAGTGCTTAAACTTCTATATCCACCAGAATTACTTTGTAGAGTCTGTTAAAAATGCAGGTACTTAGGCCTGACCTTGACCTTCTGAATCAGAATCTCTAACTCTGTTAGAGAAGCTCAATGAACCACCTTTTGGCTAACAGTGACTAAAAATACAGGTTTCCAAAATCACATTTTAATTATTACTAACCAAGGATGGTGAAAATTGGTTCTTAAGAAGATAAGCCTGTTGATTTCACATCTGTATATTTCTTTACATTAACAGTATTGTTTTCGTTTTGTCGCAAACATAGTATGTCTACAAATTTTAACACACAGACACACGCACAAACACTTCTAACAAAGTACGCTTCCCAACCCTGCTCTTAAGAGCTGGTACAGCTTCCTATACATACTCGATCTGCATGGAGCATACTCAACAGTCTTTGTGCCATCCTGCAGAAAGCATGTTCCAACAGGCTCTCTCTCCTGTTTCATCTCAGTCCTCCAGTGGTACAGTGGGGCACAGGCCTGAAATCAAAGGAGGTAGTTGGTGACATAAAAATTCTCTGAAAAAACTGTATTTCAGACAATCTATACTACCTCAGAGAGATAAAGATTTGAGGATTTGAGGATTACGACACATAAATTGTATTTACAGCCATGGGACAGGATGGGCGCAGCTAGTGAAAGGTGTAGAGAAGACAGAGCCCAGACAGACACCTCAACATTTACAAATGGAGTAGTAGAGGAGCCATTAAAGGAGATTGCAAAAGAGCAACCAGCAAGAGGGGAGAAAACCAGGAAAGTTCAGTGCACCAGAAGCCAAGGGAAGAAAATTATTTCAAAAAGAATGGATCAAGTAACTTTGATGAATGGTGCTGACAAGGAAAAAAAAAATAAGAATAAGTACCAGTGGATTTCAGTGAGCTGAAAGTCAAGGGTGACCTTGACCATGCCTACTTGAGCCTGAATGGAGTGGCTGAGAGGAGAATGTGAGGAAGTGGGGAGGATGACCACAGGAAACATTTTCTAAAAGTTCTTGAAAAAAGGAGCAAAGGAATGAGGACAAAGCAGAGGGGAGGATGAGGCAAAGAGGAGGCTCTTTTATTTTTAAAAAGAGGAAGCACTAGGGTGTTTGATTAATCAAGGGCACACTATTCCTAAGCCTGCTGGATAGAAACAAACGATGAAGAATACCAAGTGGGTAGGAGAAATGAAAATGTAGGAATGGAGGTGGAATGTTGCAGAAGCCAAGTCTGTGAAGGGCAAGAGAAATGGTATTTTTAAATGGGTGGCCTCTTATCAGAGCTATCTTACCTCATTATTCTGTACCCCTGGGCACACTGAGCTTTACTATCAGATTTTAAACATAAAACTTCCTGTGTTTTCACATAAACTAACTAAACTTACCTATGAGTAAACTTACCAAAATTTTATCCTGCTTTGACCTCACAGATGCTCCAAACCACTGGTGAGACTTAAACTCCAATGGATCATCCTTGGCATAATTTCTATTGCCTAAAAAAAAAAAAAAAAAATATTGTGAGGGGTGAGAAACAAAAGATATATGCTTAGAATAACAGTGTTCACTTCAACCCAGCCAGGTTTATGAATAGTGTGCCTTTGCTTAATTAAATACCATACTGGCTATTTATCTCATATACTTTATATGCATTAGGGACTTTCAACTAATCAGAAAAACAAAATACAGGATGACTTAGAAATCCCTCAGGGTTGTTACTAACCCCATCAATTATCATAATCAGATATGGAAAAGTAATAAGAAGTTTTCCAGTTGCTAAATTGTAGAATAATTATAAAGCAACTACTTAGGATTACTGACTGTACTTCCAGAAGTTCTTTCTGTGGCATAAGGACATTTAGGAAAATGAAAGGATGTGAAACACGTTTGTAGAACACCAGGAGTAAAAGACGGAAGTCAGGGACTGAAACTGTCCCAGGGACGTGTAAGGCAGAGTAAGAATTCAGGAGACAGGACTTGGCTAGTAGAAAAAAGAATTAGTGCTGACACACTGCATGCAAACATTTATTTTTCAGGTTACATTATTGAAAAAATTATTCCCAATGTATTAGGCACTGTAATTAAAAAAAAAAAAAAAAAAGATAAAAATTCTTTCCTTGGAAAAGTTCTTGATCAGGTCAAGAAAAAAATTACAGAAACAGATGCATAAAGTATTTTGGTGAGGAGAGACTAATTATTTTTTAAGGTCTAAACTGTTCCTCTTAAAAATCTATAATGACCATTTGTTATAAACATATATTTCAATAACTATATTGAACAAAAAGACGGCAGAAAAGTGTCAATTTTAAGAATGTCTGGGAATTCCCTGGTGGTGTAGTGGCTAGGCTTCAGTTCTCTCAATGCCACGGCCTGGGTTCGACTCCCAGACAGGAAACTACCTCCTCCACCCTGCGTCCCCTCCAAAAAAGAATCCCAGCCAACTTGTAAATGTCATCACGAAGTTTGGTTAAATCTGTTCCTTAATCTCACCTATCTAGGCTAGTACTCATGGTTATTGCATTCCATTTTGAAGACTTAACATCAATTGAAGTCATAAATAATTAATGAGAATTGCAATATGCTTGGTGTCTTACAGGCATGGTGAAGGGTGTAACCTTGTTCGCTGTAATCTTCTTTTAACTTTTGCATTGTTTTGAATTTTTTTTTAGTGTGTCCATCTCCAAAGTCCTCTATCTGTAAGTCTAAATACCACTGTTCTTTGTCAGTGGTCATGAAGGCACCGTTTTGTAAGTAGAAGGAACAAGGAGAAAGGGAACTAGCTAGTGCATGCCTTTCTCTGTGAAAACCAAGGTTTCCTAACAATGGGGTTGGCTTGCCTCTGAAGCCTATGTTCAGCATAATGTCTCCACTGGAAACAGTACATGTCAGTGACCTACAGATCACTAAAAAGTCCTTATATTTCCCATCCCCCACAGTCAGGTTAGAGCCACACAACTAGTTCTTGCCAATAAGCTAAGAGTGGAAGTCACAGGCATTGTTTGCAAGTCAAGATAGTTAAAAGTGGATATGAGTTAACTAACCATTGTCGAAAACCAAATCAAAACCATAGTAAGATATCATCTCATACCAGTTAGGATGGTTATTATCAAAAAGAGAAAAAAAGCTAGTGTTTGTAAGTACAAGGAGAAAGGGAATCCTTGTACAGTGTTGGTGGGAATGTAAACAGGTACAGTCATTATGAAAAAGAATTTACTTCTGGATATATATGCCAAGGGAATAAAAATAATCTTGAAGGAATACCCATACTCTCAGGTTCGTTATGGTGTTATTCACAATAGCCAAGATATGGAAGCAACCTAAATGTACAAGGTACAGAATAGTAATGCCCTTTTTTAAGCAGTTAAAATATTGCCATGATACATAATTATATGCTTATAATTTTGTAACGAAAGATTTGGTATAGATGGCCAGCTCATAAAAAAGGGTGTTACTTCTGCTGGCCCCTGTATCGCAATGGATGAAAAAGAAAATGTGATATACATGTATCATGGAATATTATTCAGCCACAGCAAAAGGAAATCCTGCCAGCTGAGACAACATGGATGGATTTGGAAGACATTATACTAAGTGAAATAAGTCAGACAGAGAAAGACAAATACTTCACTATATCACTTTTATGTAAAATCTAAAATAGTCAACTCATTAAAAAATAAACAAACAAGCAAACAGTGCTTATGAGTGTTCCATGGTTTCTCTCTACCATCCATGAGGCTGGAGGAATAGATGGTGACATCTTGAAGGAAGCATCTTCAGTACAAGTTTCTAAATCACAAGAACAGCCAAATACCCTATACCAGAAGATGATGTAAGTAAGAAAGAATCTTTTTTTAAAGTAAGATCTGGGGATTTGTTTGTAAATAAATTATGCTGTTACTGAAGTCTAGCCTTGAACAGCTTGAGTAATATATATTCTAGAAATACAATGCATTTCCCAAAGGGCCTGACCTTCTACTACATAGAAGCTTAGCCCCTGGAAAAACTGGATTCAACTGATAGTTTTTTAAAGATTTCAACCACGAAATTTATGGTTACAAGTTATTTAATAGGATTTTTTTTATTCCACTGAAACCTAAGTTGTTGCCAGCTTTCTATTCTATTCCTTTCTGCAAAAGCAATGAAGGCATCCCCTCCCACCCCACCCCCTGCACACCCCCGCCCCCGCACACCAATGAAGCGGGAGAAATTCAGTTTGTGAAAGAAAACAGCTGGTGCTTGGAAAGACTCACTGCCCCTTGAGACCACAGCATCACGATAAACTCAGGTAACCTTAGCCGGAGGGAATTGAGTTGATGAGCTAATGTATTCAAACAAAAAGTACAACACCCTCACAACTACTACTTCCTGCTTCTGCTTTCATTTAAAACAAAGCCTTTTCAGCAAGACCTGAAGATGTCTAAGCAGAAGCAAAGCTTTTCTATATTGGAGGAAATCTTAAACTGAACATAACTACAACATCAGAGAGGTTCAAATTAAAGCTTCATATATTTTCTCACAGTCTCTAAATCTTCCAATTAAAAAAAAAATGATGCAGAACCAACATCACTATATTCTTGCCAATACAAGTATTCCTGCGTACAAGACACCTGATAAGGAGTTCTCAATGTCACAAAAGACAAAAAAATTAGGGAACTATTCAAGATTAAAAGAAAACAATGAGACACGTAACAAATATAAGATGTGATTATTGACTGAATCTTGCATCTAAAAAAACTTTAAGTTACAAAGGACTTCATTAGTGGAAATTTAAATATGGACTGTATAAGGAGATAATAGTACTCTAATAATGATACATTTCTAATCTGTAATGATAGTGTTGTGTTATATAAGGGAAAGTCCTAGACCTTAAAAGACACATGCTGATGTATTTAAGAGTAAAGTTTCACGATGTCTGAAACAATGGATGAACATAGGTGAAGAGTGTTTTGTTGTTCATTGTATTACAATTTCAATTTTTTAATAAGTTTGAAAATTTTCAAAATAAAACTACAACAACTGACAGGTATATACAGTATATACCGTAAGATAAATAACAAGATATCTTCTATTTCTCTTTGTATGAACTCTTTATTGTGTTTACTGATTATAAAACATTACAAATTAAAACATAAAATATAAAAATATAGCCATCTGTAAGGACAAATCTAAATATCACAATTCCACCATAAAGCAAAGACCTTTGTTAACATTTTGGTACCTATCCTTAAGACTTGTTTCATGAATAATACATGCATATCCTTATAGATGTAAAATAGATACTTTAAGCCAATATTTTAAAAACATTCACATTATTATTATTATATTTAAATGTATGTATCCTTTCTTCCTGTAAAAATATGTCAATAAAGGTAGACGACAGCATCATTTTCATTGTTGGGTAGTATATCATTATTCAGCCATACAGCAGTTTATTTAATCAACCCCCTGTATCTCTTTCAGTTTCAAGTCTAGAAATATTTCTGGGGGGGCTCTCTGGTGTTCTAGTGGCTAGGTTTCGGCGCTCTCACTGCCGCAGCCTGGGTTCGATCTCCACTCAGGGAACCAACCAAAAAAAAAAAAAAAAGAGAGAGAGAAAAGAAAAAAAAAAACATTTCTATTGTGATCTAAGAAACCTATGCATTCCCTCAAACTCACATCTACTTCCTCTTCCAATATAAGCTCAGCATAAGGCTATTGGGTCTGAGCCATGGGCTCACTGCTAAATTAAGGTACTAAGCCCTCTATAAAATGGTGTGTCATATAAAATATTATTCTAATTGATACATTTTTACCAAGGCTTCAAGATATATTGACTTTTATGTGTAAGAGTTCCCTTACGCTCAGTCCCCAGTCCTTACTTAAAACAAGCCAGGCTCATTCCCACCTGCAGGCCTTTGTACCCAAGGCCTCCAACCTGGAAAACCTCATTCTTTCCATTCTCGACTCAAACCCTTCCTGAAAATTCAGTTACAGTTGTCCATCAAGACCTGACTGTGTGAAGAAATGTTAATTTGCCCGAAGTAAATATCTAACGCAAGAGACAATCACGGGACAATTACGTTGGTGTGAAGGTAGAGGAATGTGTAAAGAGTCATGGGACAAGGGTGGCAGACTATAAGGAAGGGAATGCTTTCTTACCCAACACAAAATCCTGTGCAAAGAAACTAAAGAGTAGATATCCATGAATTCTTTTAGAGAACTGTGAGTTGTTCACTGTGACGAGACAGAAGGGCCAGCAGGGATTTGTCAAGAGCTTTCATGCTAAGAATGAGCTTCATGTGGTTTCTGAATTGCCCTCTATGCCAAGCAATTTTTTCTTTAATTGTATTCCTGAAAGGTTGAAGAGATGTTTCCTCTCCATAAAATCTCATCCTGTTCTTTTCCTACCACTTTGAAAAACTGTTTCCATGAATTTTATTTTTCTGAACAAACAGACTTTTCTCTAAATTTGCATGTGGTGGCGCAGGACGCTGTTGTGCACTGTCAAGCAGCATGTGATTCTCAGCACTACCGCGCTCTATTTCCTATTTTAAAAAAGGACTGAAAACATGCCCAGCCATTAAAGTTATGGAGATCTGCCTTTGCAGACATCAGGTTTACCGTAAGTGAGAAAATGTTATGGAAAGTTAAGTACAAATTTTATGTAACTTTTTGGTTTTCCTTTCATCATCAAGTATTGTAGAGCACAAAAATCCATAGTTCTTTCCATAAGGCAAGCTATTTACCAACAGTCTGTAATGAAAATAAAGAAGCACCAGTCAAAAGTGATAACACGAGGCAAGACGGCGCTTTTTGATTAAAAAAAAAAGTACATTTGAAAAACCTAGAGCTTTACTAAAACTTAGACATGCCCCCAAACAACAGCCATGTCTTAAAGCATCATGGGATTAAATGTGTTTTCAATTATATTGCCAAACAAAAGAAGTTAAATATATTTGGATATAATGCATTGGCATACCCTGGAATCCAAAACTTAGTCAACAGTCTTCAAAAATAGTGTTATTATCCACTGCTTTGAATGTCATCAGCTTTGACAGGGTCATAACCTCAAATTACCATATTTTCAAGAAGTCTGCTCAATAGGAAGTTCTTTGTCTACCATTCAGAATCTTTTATTTTCCAGAGACCAAGTCTTAAAATACTCGATTTAACATCAGGGAGAAGTTTCACTTAGAGGAAACACAGAAATTTCACTTAGAGGAAATGTGAATAGAGGTGGGTGGGGAGAAAGAGAAGGAAAGCCTACTCTCCAAACTGACAAAAAGCTCATTCATGACCTGGCTGAAACTGGCTGCTAATCTGTGGCGTATGAGTGAAGTAAATATTTTGAGTCATAGTCCTGAAGTCACCATTCTGAGTTGTGCTGGAACTCCCGTCTGCTTGGACCATGCCACCAACCTTGAAAGGGAAATCAGATACAGACAACTGAGAAATTCCAGGGCTGGAGGAAATGCTTCCTCGGGCCAAAGACACGAAAGAACAAAGATTTCTATCCATAATTCTGTAAAACACCTTAGACTGTTAGCTCCTATCTTCTAAATAAAGAGAAAAAGGGTATTTCACACAATGGTAAAAATGAGAAGAAATGTCCCCCATGTTATATAAATTAACAAAAGACAATATGCTATCATGTTCAAAAATACACAGAGGAGAATGCTGCTAGAGAAACTTGAAGTTAATTAGCAAGTAAATCACTAGAGACTTGAAATTTTACTATCTATTTTTGTTGGCATTTAATTTTGTCAATTGCACTTTATCCAACTCCCATGATTGAAGACTTCAGGATAGAAGCCTACTGAGCAGAGCAAACTATCATAGCTTTAGACTCTGCTGCCTGAGTATTGGCCAACTCTTCTCATTTCCTTAGAGGGTTTCAAAAGACAATTGTCCAACATTCAACTTGCTGGAGAATTACAGAAATGCTTGTTTTTAAGACAAATTTACCTTATCACCATTAAGCTAACTTTTTTGTTTCTCATTTTCATGTCTAGAGAATAATAAGACTGTCACCTTTTTTTGAAAAGGCCAAAGTCAAAAAGAATACCAAAACATGAGAAATAAAAGCCAGACAGCAAACTTCTATTAGGAACTTACCTGTGTTTTTAATCATTTGGTTCCCATATATTACTTCTATATAACTACGTAAAATGAAATGATTTAGGTCCTTAGAGAGCTTAATTTTTGCCCCACCAAAGTGGCTATTAAAACAAAGTAATGTAGAACAAGGTGACTACAATTAATAACAATGTAGTATATATTTAAAAGTTGCTAAGAGTAAATCTTAAAATTTCACATCACAAGAAAAACAGTTTTGTAACTATGTATGGTGATGGATGTTAACTAAACTTAGTGTGGTGATCATTTGGCAATATATACAAATACTGAATCATTATATTGTATATCTGAAACTAATATAATGTTATATGTCAATTATAACTCATTAAGTACAAACAAAACAATGCCAGCCCATATTTATCCTGTAATAAAACAGACAATTTACAGTACATGTAATATTAATGGTACCCTTACAATTACAGTCAACTGATTTTTGACAAAAGTACCAAAAAAATTCAATGGGAAAGAAATAGTCTTTTCAACAAATGGTGCTGAAACAATTGGATATGTGTAAACAAAAAGATTAATTTGGAACCCTATCTCAAACCATACAAAAAAATAGAGTTCACAGACTTCAATGTAAGAGCTAAAACAATAAAACACATAGAGGAAAACCAGAATAAACCTTCACAATTTAGGTTAGACAATGATTTAGGAAATCAAATTGGATTCAATCAAAACTGAAGCAGGTGGCCTTCAAAAACCACCATAAGGAAAGTGAAAAGACTAGAATGGGAAAAAATGTTTGCTGAGCATGTATTACATAGGAGACTTATATCCAGAATGAATAGACAGATAGACAGATATAGATAAACCTATCTCCCTCTTTCAACTCAAGAATTAAAAAACCCAATTAGGAGTTCCCTGATGGTGTAGTGGCTTAAGGCTTCGGCGCTGGCGCTGTCAGCGCTGCGGCCTGGGTTCGATTCCCAGTCAGGGAGCTACCCCATACCAAAAAGCAAAAAAAAAAAAAAAACCAATTAAAAATGTCAAAGAACTTGAATATGTATTTCTCTAAAGGAGATATACAGATGCCTAATAAGTATATGAAAAGACACTTATTATCATTAGCCATCAAGTAAATAAAAAACAAAACCACAATGAAATACCACTTCACACTCTGGAGGATGGCTATAAAAAAAAAAAAAAACACAGAAAAATAGCTAGTGTCCAATAAGTCTGTGGAGAAACTGGAACGTTCATACATATATTACTAGAAGAAATGTAATACGGTACAGCCGCTTTTAAAATAATCTGGCAGTTTCTCAAAAAGTTAAACATATGACCCAGCAATTCCACTACTAGGTAGGTATCTATCCAAGAGGAAGGAAAACATCTGTCCATACACAGGCTTGCACACGAATGTTCATAGCAGCATAACCAAAAGTGGAAACAACCCAAATGTGCATTTACTGGTGCATAGGTAAACAAGGGTTCGTGGAACACTACTGAGCAATAAAAAGGAACAAAGCATTGATCCTTGGGACAACATGAGTGAACTGCCAGACACAAAAGACTGCATGTTGTGTAATTCTATTTATATGACTATTCAAAAAGGAAGCTATATATATAGGCATACTCATAGAAAGTAGATTCGTGTTTAGGATTGAGGGTACAACGGAGAGTCGGTGACAATGAACACGACGTTTGTTTTTAGAGTATGGAAGTGCTCTGGGATTAGATTTATGGTAAACTGTATCTCAATAGAGCTTTAAAAAAACAAATAACAAACTTGTCAGGAGGAAAGGTAGCCACAACACTGAACAGAAATGTATGTATATAATGAAGATTGCTGTTCAAAATTAACAGAAAATAAACAAAGGCATCAGTAGGATAATAGACCAAGAACAGGATAATATAAAATAGACCAGAAAGAGCTAATGAGAAAAGACTTAACCTCACTAGAAATCAGAAATGCAAATTAAAACAAGATAAATGTTTCACCTGTCAGACTAAGAAAGATCACATAAAGTATGATTAGGAGATAGGTTGTATCACTGTTTTCCTGCATGGCAATACAAATCAAATACATATCCCTTTGACTTCTAAATTTCATTTTAAAAAATCCTAAATAAGTAATTTAAAATATTAACAAACCCTTAATAAGCATGTTCACAGCATTTCTAGTTTTAAAGAACAGTAAAATGCCCCACACAATAGGACCTAAAGCAAATTATAATTTTATGTATTTATACACAGACACAGACACACACATACACACACCGACTTACAATGTCCATCTGTGTATGAGTATACACAGGCCACAAAGTACATACCCAAACATGGCATACATATACACATACAAATACATCCTACAGCCACTGGTTTCCTTGGTGAGGGAATCTGGGAGATTTTTTTTTTTTCACCTCTCAGTTTTCTCATTCTTTCAATCAATTAATATGAATTATTTGTATAATGTTTTAAAAAGTGGGAGGAAAATAGTATGGATATTTATTTATTAATCTTCACCTACAAATTAGTTAGGAACCTCCACATCCCCTCTTAATTAACTTTATGTTTACATTTTATCTCCCACACATAAAGGAGTTTTAATTCATAAAATTAAAGAACACGTGAACTGAGCCAACTCCTCCTATCAATTTTTATAAGCATTATCTTTCCTTTTTCTCTATTGTGTTAGTCAAACTAACCGAATATACAAAAAATAATTCATTAAAATATCAAAATTTCAGATATTACTGAAAAAAATGAAGGTTACTAATTTCTTTGACTTTGAAAAGTTTATTAAGGCAACTCTGATAGACAATAGTAGTAGTTAGATATTAGTACATATTAATGAAAGGATGATCTACTATATAAACTCGAAGTGTCTTTAAATGTTTCTAGAAGCATAATTGTGTTGACATAAAATGACAAGAGAAAAAGGTCTCTAAACTGTTTGGAGTCACAGACTACTAAAAGACTAATCATTTGTAAATATAAAAATAGGTTCTAAAATCATAATCTATGAACATGTGAAATTGTTACTAATCTACATAGAGCTGTCCAGAAAAATACTTTACATAAAATTAGATACAATTGTTTCCCAAAAGCAAACAAGGAGAGTCAGAAAAGGAGAGCCAGAAGAAAACCCAATGAAGTTTCACCGGCATTGGTACTAATTTATTGAGTTAACACCACCACAGGGAACAGAGAATTAAAATCTCCCTCTCCTTCCATGAGCAAGTCGGATGGTTCTACTGGACTCAGCACAAAGAACACAGGCCTTTTGAAAACACCCTCTGCTTTATCAATGCTGGTTTCTTTCCTCCTAGTGATGAGAAGAAACTGATCTTGAAAGTATCTAACATTTTAAAACAAAAACTCTTCACTGAAGATTAAAAAAAAAAAAAAAAGCCAAGCCAATATTAAGTCTTTAAAAAACGGGTATGAGTCAGGTCAAAGTGGCCAGGGAAGAAGACAGGCTTTAAAGGATCATATGAATTTAGTTTTGGTAAAATATTTAAAGTCTGAAAATACCAATCAACTGCAGGAGTGTTAGTCAACTAGTAACAAATTGGATTGCTTGATTTCTGGGTTGACTACCAGCTAATGGTATCATTCTGAACCAAGGGATGAAACAGTTTCATTAAAAAGAAAAAAAATTCCTTAGTACAACATAAATTTATTTTATATTAACAAGGGATGGAGACTTTTCTCTGTATTTTTAACTTTCTAATTTGCAGGACTGTTTGAACTATAGAGCTATCTAGACACAATTATGAAAGAAAATTCACCAAGAGGACAGTCAAACTTGAGAGGCTATTTTCGAGTCGCCCTGATTATTTTACTTCAATGAGTTGGAAACTATATGGCACGGAGGCTAGAGAAGCTAAACATTTTCTGTTTTCTATTAAATATTAAGTACTGTAATATCCAGAAAATATGCCATAGCAATTTTTTTGACAAGAGAACTGGCATGGCCAGGGTTTGCCCACAGCCTACAGCCAAACCCTTCTGGGAACAAGTGCTAAGTGTTCCCGAAAGCCATTTGGGGTGGGCAGGGGAGGAATCTGACTTCTTACCCTCTCTAGGACAGGTATGATTGGTGAGAGGTGATAATTATTCACTGAATGTGGAACGTAAATATAGGAGCCTCCCCTTTTTTTAAGGGGCATATTTAGCTACCATGCAGGCAAGCCTATATTTCTTAACAAAGAGACTTCGGCAAGGGCCACGTCGCTCCTCGCTTGGTGCGGTTCATCCGTCTATCTTTTCAGAAAGACTTAGTATTGGGAAAACTGGGCAATGATCAGTTTGTTAGTAACATGTGTTTCCTAGAAAAGGAAAGCATGTTGCAAAGACAGGATTTTCCAAACTGTCTCCATAACAGAGGTTAAAATGCCAACCAAGGTAACACCCATTTAAAAATATCCACTATTGTCTTTATTTCTTTCCTTTTCCATAATTACTTTCCCAAAGCTCTAGGATGGGAATAATAAACACAATCCTTTCTTCATTTGCACACAGCTTCACTGTTTACCAAGTACATTCAGAGACATTATCTCATTTGATCCACATGACACCCCTGAGGGGTAGGTATTGTGCTTACATAACAAATAGAAAACAACTGAGGTTGGCAAACTTTAAAGTCATTTGCCAAAGGTCATAGCTAGTGAGTGTCAGAGCCTGGTCTTCTAAATCTAATTTGCATTCCTCATAACCACAGAGCTCCAGCACAAAGACTGAGACAGGGCACAAGGACTGCTGACAAGCATGGTTCTCGCCCTACAGGGGCTTGTAGTATGACCATTAAAAAAAACAACAAAATACACAGAAGAGCACTGTGATAACAGAGTGATGCTCCTCCCAACCCACCTGCTGCCCAAAGATGCCCAAGTCCTAATCACCAGAACCTTACATGTAAATAGGTGACCTTACATGGCAAAAGAGACTTTGCAGGTGTTATTAAATTAAGACCCCTGAAATGGAAGATTACTCTAAAATATCTTGGTAGGTACAATATAATCACAGCAGGGAGGCAGAAGAGGAGTTTCAGATGATGGACGTAGCCTACGGAAGACCAGGCCAACCATTGTTGAGTTTTACCATAGAGGTAGGAGCCACAAGCCAAGGAATCTGAGTGGCCTCTAGAAGCTGGGAAAAGCATGAAAACTTGCTTCCCCAGAGCCTCCTGAAGGAATGCAGCACTGCAGACACCATGAACTCAGCCCAGTGAGACATATTTTGGACATGTGAGCTCCAGAACTGAAGATAATACATTTTTTATTGTTTCTAAGCCACCAAGTTTATAGTAACTTGTTACTGTAACAGCAGTAAGAAACTAATTCCAGCATGAAGACAAAATACAAATAACAGACCACCCCTTGCTTGCTACAAGAATATTCTCAGTATTATTTTGCATCCCAACATAACATAGTTTGGACTATTTTAACTTCCTAAAATACACAGATCATTAATCCTCAAACTAAATAACATTTTTATCTTTAAGTTCTACTTTTCCACATCCACATTCAGATAAACTAATTGCATTTTCTATAAAGTAATCATCTTAGCGCAAAACAAACAAATCATATAGGAAAACGACCTTTTCATTTTCACTAATTCCACAATTCTTCAAAGGTCATATGATTCTGTCAATTTAGGGAAATATCAGTCTTCAGCCATTATGCAGACCTTGGTTTAAACCTACAAATAGGATGAAGTCACTAGATGAAACGGTTTAAAATCCAAACGGGCAACTACTATATAAATGCAATTGGTAATATTTTAATCACTATACATACAAGTAAAATAAAATAGTAGGCTTTCCTTTTTACATCCTAGGTGTGGTTTTGTTTACATACAATGTCAAGAAAATCAGCAGGAAACAAAATAAAGAAGATAAGCAAGAGTCAATAGCTTGAAAGACAAATTAATAGAGAGCATGTCTCAGAGCTAAATTTCCCAAATCCAAGCGATAACCAATTTTATTTTATTTTTACCCTTATCCTTTTTCACCAAGATAACAAATGAGGTATCCTTGTGTTCCTGCAGGCTCACCAATGCATAAATACAATTTTTAAAAAATCAAAGCAGCAAGTAAGCTTACCATGTTGGACTGAAATTTCTACTAAATTAAACTTTTCAACACAGAATCCTACATTTCCACTTAATTATTTAGAAGAAATGTCTATAATATTTTAAAGCTATCCAGGTGATATTATAATTTATATAATTCTACCAAAAATAATGACTGGGAAAATTAATAGACTATATGAGGGCTGTCAGCAAAGTATCCAGCCACGTAATGTGAAAAACAGAGGCATTTGTGGGTGGATTTTTTCCCCAAACAGCCCTCACATACTGAAAATGTTATTTACTCTGTGATGTTTATGTCAAATCTACTTAGTATGGTAAGGAACCAAAGATCCAACATCCACCCACTGAGCTCTAGATGCTTTTATTTTTAATATAAGGCTCCATGTGTGTTAGGCTTCATGGTGAATTTATTTAGTTAGATTGCCAGTTTAGAGAATCTTTTTAAAAATTCATTTAGAACCTTCCTCAGCTTACATCTAGCTTCATTTCTTATCATCTTCTCAACACCTTAGCACCCTCACCATACACACATAAACCTTATACAGTAAGTCCGCACTTAACGTTGTCAATAGGTTCTGCAACTATGCATAACAACATATAACAAAACCAATTTTCCCATAGGCTGATTGATATAAATAAGGGTTAAGTTTCTATAGCATCTCATCAATGTTTTAACAAAACAACACTGAATGAAATGACCTTATTCAAGGACCTGCTGTACTTACATACAGACACATATACATGGGTCACCTGGAGTTATTTGATTTTCATGCATAAACATCTTTTAGTAATCCATGCCAAAACTGTTTCTTCTACCTGTACCCCTCTTCTATATCTGATAAAATCCATCTCATTTTTCATTAGCCACCTCAAATGTCACCTACAGATCTGGGAAGCTTTTCTCAAAGCCTCTAGGCAAAGTTAGATACTTTCCAGTTATACTTGCTTTATTTTGGTATAAATCTATTTGTCTCTATTGCTCAATTAAAGTGAAATAGACTGGTTTTCCAAACGTATTTCTGAAATCTTCCCTTCTTCCCCATTACCCAAAATCATGTCCTGGAGCAGGAAGGAATGCACAGTAAAAGTAATCATCTTTCTTTTGTAAGAGCTAAGAAACTAAGTATTAAGCTACTTTAAAACCAAAACTTTCTTCCTTAGCCATACCTACGTGTCTTAATGCATGACAGAAGCCACAATGAAACAGCCTTCTAATAAATTACATACTGTTTGATATCCAGGTGCATCTTTGGTAAACAGTGAATGTAAAGTTAGTCCATGAATTAGTAACCAGTAATAGATACACACCGTATGCAAACAGAAGGTTTTCTTTCTTACCTGGTTCTCCAACCAAAAAAGAGAACCAGGTGCCCTTTTATTCCTATTTGTTTTTTTCTTCTGAAGGACTCTAAGTTTTAGTTCCCTATGCAAGTTCATAGTCTATCATTCCTTAGTTGTGTGAGACAAGAAGCTTTTCCTGACTTTTAAAGGCATTAGACTTAGAATCAGCCAGTCAGATAGTACCAGAAAAGCTCTGAGTCTGCAGGAGTGATACAGACAGGCAGGGATGGGTAAGAAATTCTTATGATGTCCCACAGTTAGCAACAGCAATTCCAACAGCAGTAAAAACCAGCACTAACAGTTCCTCTATCTGTTAACTTCTCTTGGTTCCTGCCCATTTCTCAGAAAACTGGTGAGTTACCAATGTACTTGCAATAAATTCCTGTCCAGCTAAATTTAGCCAGTCTATTTTTATTGCTTTTCTCTAAGAACTCAACACCTGCATGTAATATACACACACATGCAACCTACCATATGCTAGGCATTTCTCCATATGCTAGCACACAATGGTGAGCAGAAATAAATTTGTTCCTGCTTTGGAGAACTTACAAACTAGTCAGGAAAACAAACATATCATAAGATAAGCAGAAAAGTAAAAAAAGAAAGTCAACATAAACTGCAGCAGCTTAATGAAGAAAAAGAGCTGTGCATAGTGCACTAAAACTGTCTATAGAGTAGAACCTGAGCAAAAAAGGAAGAGGAGAGGAATGGGAAAGGACTATTTATAATATTTAACAATAAGCATTTAATAGCACTTAACTGTGAAAACTCTTATTGTGATTCTGGAGTTAAATGAGGTGGTAGTGGTGGTGGTGGCAGTGGTTTTGTTTGTTTTTGTTGTTGTCGTTGTTTTTTAATAGGAATGGATAAAGTCACTGTTCTGGGGTTTTTTAAAAGAAGAAACAGCCCAAGAAACAAATGAGCCAAAAGCACTTCACACAGTTACAAACTTCAAATGCTTACCCAACAAGCATCAGGGGGGCTTCTTAGGACTCAAATAAACTTTCAGACTCAAGAAACTACCAAAGGCCATGTGTAACAGCAGTCTATTAATATTCAGAGAATGCAGGACAGAACCAGACATACCCCCTTCATAAGAGTCCTTACATCGCTGTACAGCAGCACACACAGCTATCCAGAGTTCTTCTCTTTGTCTCCCAGACGCCAGCTCAGATACGAAGAATTAAGACCTGGTGCATATTGGACCTACCCTGGCTTCAAAGTCGCATGCCCCACAGGGATGGTGTATCTTATAATGACTCTATAGTTATAGATTTCAGGGTTCCTGCAGAGAACAATGCCAGTGATAAGAGTCACTGTACTTAGGGAACCCCAAAGCTACAGCATCCTGATCAGGTATCTACCACATCATATAAATCACAGCTAATTTAAATAAGTTAAATTTTATTTCCAAAATAAAAAACGGACAGAGTCCTTTTAAACATTAAAGTCACTCCTGGACTCAAAAACACAATAAAGTAAAGCAGAAAAACTAACTGATTTCAACTCTCATGATCACCCCAGGAATATATGTGGAAAAGTAGGTAATTTTCCCCTAGATAACATTGGAAAAATGATCCTGGATTTGAACCCAAGTCTGTCTGACTCTAAGACCTATTTCCTTTTCATGATACCATGACGTAGAGCAAATATGGAGTAAGTGACGAAAAAAGAGTCAAAGGGCAAAGTTCACAAGAGTATTAAGAAGGTTAGGAGAAATGAGGTGACAATAGTTTCTGAGGAAGAGCAGAAAATTTAACTAAGGAATGGCCAATGGGGTAAATTGTAAAGGAGAGGTGAAATAAGATGAGAAAGGCCCCCTGCAGCAGGCTGCCCCTGCCGATTTCGGTGTGGGCCACTGCTGGGGTGGGTGAGGCAGCTGCCAGACTGAAACTGGTGAGCGGGAAGGACGGAAGAGAAGCACCGCATTCAATACCCTGGACGTGAACAACAGGACAAAGGAAAATGGCTCAGAGAACATGTTCAAGAGAAAAAGCTGTTTCGATTCGTTTTTCAGGTAGAAAAAAAATTAAGCATGTTTGAAAGTTAAAAAATAAAACAAGAAAGAAAGGAAAAGGGGAAATGTATAAAGGTACACAGGGATAAATGAAGGAACAGGCAGTGTCTCTGAGAAGGAAGTGAATCATAACAATATAAAATGGCTTATATTTACTGACTATAACGCACCTGTCCCTGTACTAGGCACTTTGCAGGGCTTAACTGATATATAAATGAACTCATTCTGTTTAAGGCATACCTAATGGAGCAGGTTTGATGAGGCTACTCCATCAGAGGGATGGCAGTAACCTGTGACTGCTGGTACATGACAGGGCCAGGGTTTGAGCTGCAGACAGTTTGCCTCCAGAAATCACACTTATCCATTTAGCTACAATCTCTCTTGAGATACAGAGGGTGCTAAAAAATTGGGGAGCTAAATATATGTTGTTGGAAAGAGAAGTCACATTAGGTGGTGAACTTATTATACAACAAGTTGACAATGCACTGTAGAATTGTATGCCTGAAACCTATGTAATCCTTGCTAACCGATGTCACCCAATAAGTCTAACAGTAAAAATAAATTTAAAAATTAAAAAAAAAAAAAAAATTCCTGGTTTGTGTCACACACACAAAAAAAATTGTATACACATTTTAAGAAATGAAAAAAACAACTGTATTAAAATTGTATTATAATACTCAACATATATCAATAACAAAAGATGAATACAAGTCAGGTTTGACTTCTGCAATTACAAGAGGGTTCAAAGTAGTTACCACCAGCGTCTAGACACTTCTGAACTACTGCTTGAGCAACACTGACCAAAGTGTCCACTTGTATTACTGCGCACACTGTTTCAATTTCTTCCCGAAGTACTGCCAGGGTGTTCTGTACAGTACACGACAACCTTTAAGGTCCCCCATAGGTAGAAGTCAAAGGGTGTTAAGTCAGGAGAATGTGGGGAAAACTCAAACAACATTCTCAATTTTCAAATATCACTTCAAAATGGTCTTGAGCTCCTCAAAAGGCAACCGTGTTTCCGTCATTCTCTTTGTCCTACAGCATGGTACACTAGCATTCATTTGATTAACGTCATCTTTTGAGTGAACGTCACACAACACATTATTACTATAATTCAATTCAACTTCAAAAAGTAATACATAGATAATATCGCTTAAAATGTGTGTACATGTCTTTGGCACCCCTAGTATATTTCAAGACTGAGATAAAGAAAAGAAAGAAAAGCCACTATATCTTCAGAAAATAGGGAAGATAAAAGACAGCTGTGGTGCAAAGATAGTTGTAATGTGTGGGCTAAGGTTGGGTGAGGGTTGCTAAGGACAGGTGTGAGGAAAGTTCAGGACGATGGAAGTTTCAAGCATTTCTTCCATACAGTCAAGACACAGTCTAACGGCGCTATTTCTCAACAATACATTCTCAAGACTAGATCATTGGAATCTATATTGCCTTTTTTTTTTAAATTCAAACACAATTTGGATAAAAATTCTAATGTAAAATATGAACACTTAATTTGTATATTCTTTTCTTAAGCAAAGTCTCAGAAGTTACACAAAATAATTATGTACTAACCAATGTCACCCCAACAAATTTAATAATAAAATAAACAATTATGGAAATATCATAAGCAAGGACACAAAAGAACAGAACAAAAATATATATTTGTACATGTATAACTAAAGAACTTGAGTTATTTCACTATAAATAAGGCTTTCATGATTCATTGATCATTCACTCATTTATTCATCTGTTCAATTTTCTGGGCACCAACCTGTGCCAGGCACTGGGTTTGTTCCAGGCCCAGGAGATTCATAAGTGAACAAAACAGATGGAAAACTATTCTCATGGAACATACATGTATATACTATTGGAGAAAGAGACATTAACTAAAAATAAGTAACACACAGCAACATGAGTACCACAGTGAAAAATAAAGCAGAGAAGAGGATGAGGCACAAAGTGGCAAAGAGGGGACTGTTATTTTAAATAAGGTGGTCACAGCTCTACCGTGAAGATGACATTCGAGTAATTTCAAAGATGGTGGTGGAAGTGGGATCCAATGTACATCTGAGGGAATAATGTTCCGGGCAGGGGAAACAGCCCCAGCAAAGGTGAGCTGGGAATATGCCTACTATTTACAAGCTACTGCAAAGAGACCCAGTGGGGCTGGACGAGATCGAAGGAAGGGAGAATAGTAGATGAAGGTAAAGATACAAACAGTGGGCTGGAATACTCAAGAGTCCTCTTGGCCTCCATGAAACAGATGGAAAGATATTTGTGCAATTTAAGCAAGACTGTTATGACCTGAATATTTTAAAAGGATCACTCTGGCTGCTGTAGAGAGCCAACAATCAGGGATACCCAGGGCAGAAGTGGAAAAACAGTGAGGTGTGCCAGCTGTCTTCCAACTGCCCCTGAGGTCTCCTCCCCACTGTTCTGCACCCTGCTCTTTGCCCGGGATGCTGACCAGTACGAACTCAGGGACCGCCATGCCCACGGAACCCCACTGGATTCAGTGAGCAGGAAGCAAGTACAGGGCATCAAAAGAGGAAGGAGGTTGAGGTCAGGGTTTTATCCCCTGCTCCTCCCTTCCAGTCCCTTTGGGCTGCACACAGCTCCTGTCATGTGACTCTCCACCTAGTCCTCTTGTGGATTCTGATCTGTGAGACCCTACACGTCCCTTGGAAACAGTCCTTTCACTAAAAGCTCCTCAAACTACCCCAGTTTAAGTGTTCCATCTCTTTCCTGGCAGTACCCTTGTTAATTCAGGAGTCCAGGGCAACAGTCCAGGTGAGAGACAATGGTGGCTTGGACCAGGATGTTAGCCGCGGAATGACAAGGAGCAGTTAGATTTTGATTTGCTGACAGATTTAAGGTCAAACATACCCCAGATTTCTGCCTAAGCAACCAAAAGAAGGAAGTGCAGTCAACTGAGATTCATTTTTTAAATTCATAAATAAATAGAAAATAAGTGCAAATATATTAAAAGCTCACAGGAAAAGGAATACTATGGCTTACAAATACAAAAATGCTTAGTCTTCCTGTTAATAAAAAGGGATGCATATTAATATAACAATGTATAATAATAATGTTGTAACAATATAAAATTGACAAAGAAAAAAAAATATGGTGATAAATCATACTGACCTCTAATTAAGAAAACAAAATTAGAGAGGTACAAACCTTTGTGAAGAATAATTTGTAGTATCTACCAAAACTTTAAATAAACATATATGTTGATCTAAAAATTCCCTGCTTGGACTTTATCCTACAGACAAACACATCTGCACAAATGCCTGTGTAAAAGCTTTGTTTATAATTGACTGGAACCAACCTAAGTGTTCATCAACAGGAAATATGAGTAAAATAAACTGGGCTACATATATAATAGAATACTATCAGTGATACACAAAGAATGAGCTAAATATATCAAAATGGAAAGATCTACAAGAAATTTACATTGTTAGGTAAGGGGAAGGAAGGCAGGGAGTCAGGTGTCTAACAGTATATGAGGGCTGTCCGGAAAGTATCCAGCAACGTCATATAAAAAACAGAGACATTTATGGCTGGATTTTTTCCAGACAGCCCTTATATGTAGTATATTCCTATTTTGAGTTGCCTTTTTCTTGTAGGAGTAACAGAACTCTAGCAGGAACCAAGAAACTGCCTCTGATTGCCTTGTGCAAGCTGATGTGAGACTGTCCTATTTTTCATTGTATACCCTTTTAGATTGTTTGAAATTTTTTCTGCCAAGTGGATACATTACTTTTTCAATAAACAAAATATTACATAAAGCCAAATTTCAAAAAGACCAGTAATAAATTACGTCGCAAGGCACAAAAATCTATGGTGTTGAATACAGAAAAATATCTGAATAACTGAACATATCAACCGGACTATAGTTTAATCTTATTAGTATTCATATTTTGTTAGAGGATATAAATGCCTGACTCACAATAATCTGTATCACAGGTATTTCTCAATTTGTGGTAAATATGAGCCTATTTACATCTCTTGGGGGTTTTCCAAATGTCAGCCATATATGGAAAAAACAACAGGGTTTAATGTAGACGGTTTCAAATGGAAAAAAAAAAAAAAGTGACCCGATTCTTACAAAAGTTGGTTTAATGACTGACACTTATTTTGGCACTGGTTGCAATGTCAAATGGAACAGTACACATCAAGATTCCCGTTTCACTGATATTATAATTTCCAGAATGAATAGATTTTAGAACTAGCAGGAAATAAAAATATGGAAAAAGAGATTTTTCTTCAGGCTTATCTTAAAATACTCTATCAAAGCCAGGAAACTCGATTCTGAAATAAAATAAAACAAAACAAAACAAAACTATAAAACTTTTATACCAGAAGGTCACATTATTTCTTTGAAGATCTCTAAGGTTTCACAAATATACATAAATATACTAATACAAATGTGTACAGGATTACATATACTTGATTTCACGATGTAAATGTAAAACTTTAGTTATTTCTTATTTCTCATTTTCTTTATGCTTATATTCTCCTTACTACCACAATCTTGACATTGAAATTTTTCCCTATATATAAAATTTTAATGTTATTAAAACCATATTATAATTCCCCAATAAATTTTGGATAAGAATATTTTTAAGTCAAACATATCTACTGGAACAAAAAAGATGCCTCAACTGGTTTTGGTAGCACAATCCCGGCTTACATACATTCATAACTAGAGAGCTGATCTTCTAAAGTTGTCAGTGACTCATGCTTCAATTTTGCCAACAGAGAAAGAACAAAAAGGCTTGTTGTATTTATGACCTCTCTCTTCTCAGAAGAGGTGCAAAAACATTTCATTAGATTTTCTGCAGACTTCTGCAGATTGAAAACGTCATTTTAAAGTTGAAGACATCCACAGCAATGGAAATGTATTTTTAATGCTTTTATATGCCACAAAATTGTAAAAAAAAAAAAAATCACATAATAAATCATCTGTCTTCATATAACTTTCTCAGGAGATCTGAAGTGATTACATATATTATTTTATTAACTGTTTACATTTAAGCTAAAGCAAGTGCTTTCAAAAATTAAATGATATTTTAAAAATCAAATGATAAAAATTAAGAAAAGGGACCACTGCTTCAGCATTTACCTGTTGCATCAAATTCAATTGGCTGGCACCCACGGTGGGAAGACCAATCACACTTGAGGACCTGCCCTCCTTCCACAATCCCAGGCTGGGTAGTGTTTGCTTTGGGTGCTCCCACCAGAAGAAACATCCTGCTAAAATACAAAAGGGAAGATGAGACTTTAAATGGCACAAAATATAAATAGTATCTTATAATTTAGGAAGAGCAACTATTTTCTTGATATTATACAAAAACTGTTTTAATCTACTCACTGAGGACATAATCTTCATTATGCATTTGGTGTTCTCTTACATACATTATTCAATACAGTTTATTCATCCTATTAGCCTATTATAAAGCAACTTCAAGATTAGATGCCATTTAAAAATGTATGCTGGTCAAATTTAAACAGTCACAGTTTATTATGTGCCAAGTATATTTCACTACAGCTGTTAAAAAATGTATACTGTCTAGAGTCAGGGAAGTTTTATTTTGAATTTTGGTGTGTGTGTGTGTGTGTGTGTGTGTGTGTGCAGGGTTTTCTATACACTTTCTATATGCTGAATGCTAAATGAAAAAAATATTCTAAATAATTATAAAATAGGGTGGTTCTAAATATTATCATTTTTTCCATTTGGAAAAATTACCTTGTTTTAGAACTACTGTACTTCAACTTTTCTTAAGTGATTAACAAAGTTCTTTCCACAAAATTAATCAATCCCTAATCAAATAGGATCACCATTCCATTTATTATCAGGTTAAAATTTAAGGAAGATAAAATAATAGGCAGTCATCTTTTTAAGTAAAAAGATCTTTTCTTTAGTTCTTTACTATTATAGATAGATGAAAATGGAACTCTAATGATTTAACAACTCCAGTGACCAAATGCAACCTCACAGAGTGATCTGATCATAAATTCCTAACTAGGCAGGTCATAGTGGGTAGTCACAGCCCAGGTACATAACTACTTTAGTAAAAGTTTATTTTTGCCTTAAGCAAAACCTGTCTATCATTTTCTCGTATCTAAGTTAACACACCTGTGAAATGTCTCTTTTCAGACCCCTCAGAACTGAAACCACCCTCAAGACAGCATATAATCTTAACCAATCTTAACTATACTGAAATCCAATCCATGCCTTGCTTTCTCCCTCCTTCATGTAATCTTCCTTGCTTTCCTCCTTAATTCAAAATGCATAAATGAAACTGCAAAACTGACATCTACGAAGCATTTTACTCAGTCTGTTGAGATCTTGCTTCCAGGCGAATCCTCTTTTTGGCTCAAATAAGTATAAAAATTCTCTACAGGCCTAAGATGTTCTTATGTCAACAGTCTTAAATACCAAATGCATTCATTTTAACTTTTGTCACTTTCAATTTCATTTCATGTGAGTGGTATCTGCCAAATCATGTTTAGGCTGTTCAAGAGCTGGTTGCATCAACTGATGCACTACAGGAATCCTGCTCTGACACAAATCAGAGAACTCCATACTCAAAGGACAAAACTCCCAATCAAACCACACCCTACTTCATAAAGCTTTATGCAATCATATTTGACATCCGCAAAACACCAATGCTGGCACTCTCATCACAGCCACATCAGTCTGGGTAAGAAGAACCTTTTATAAGAAAAAAACATTTAGGCTGTGAATAAGAGAGCCCTCACCCCATGAGTAAGAGAGTAATAGCTCACTCTCATCACACCTACTTTCTCCACAGCAGAGCTGGTCACCAGTTTAGTTTTGTATGTATAAGAAATGTTTCCTTTTAACTGGTAAAAAACTGACCACAAAATTTCCCCTCTTCGTGTGAATTAACTTATTTTTGGGTGCATGATAGGGAAAAAGAACATTTCAGACAAGAGTAGGGACATCCCTTCCATAGTCCTAATAAGCATTAAGACAAGCACAGGCACACATATGATCTTGGTGTCGGGGATAAAGGTCCATCCAGTTCAGGAGATCAAGACGAGAGAGCTGGTTCTCAGAATTTGCCTAAAAGCCTACAGCAGAGTTCACAGCTGGACTGCCATCACATAACGTTACACAATCTTTTATAACTTTTTGTCAAAGCTATTCTTCTCACTTTACAATAAAATACTTCCTTCCATGCCAGGGACTCTAATTCATCTTTATACCTGTCACATAATAATGCCTTAAGACAAGTTTTTTTAAACTGACAGCGGAGTAGCAAGTAAGTTTGATAGCTATAGGTCTTAAACTCAAAATAGCCATATATATATATATATATATATATATATATATATATATATACACACACACATATACATATACATACATACATGACATTTCCATGATATGCTACCCCCTGGGATGCAGAATCAGCTCCTATTGAACATCCACTTACTTAAATTATCTGTAAAATAATTTTCTTTATTTTGGATTTCAAATACTTTCTTTCCTTGGCACAGTAATACAGAGAGGGCTGGGAAGTTATTAGGGGACCGAGTTCTGAATGAACTTTTGTTAGCAGCACATAGCTTGAGTTCCTGGGATAAGACAAAGAATACAGCTGCTGCTTTTCACCAGAGCATCTGCACATATAGGCATGAAATGACGGTAACCAGATGCACTGATGTGGGTGTGCATCACGTTTTGCTCAGCATACCTTCACGTGCAGTTTGCACATTGGTGCAATAGTACGGAAATGGTAGAATAATATAAAGGGAATGTGTGAGCACTGTCAGTTCTAAATGCCAGGTTAATGGGAGAACAGAAGCTGAGGAACGAAGTCCTTTGTCTAAAATGTCAACATGTTATTTAAGTTACTTTTAAGAGTATTACAGAAAGTTTTTTAAAGAGAAAAGCCTATTAATGTGTTGGAAGGGTAAATTTTATGTCTTTCTTTTTTTTGCCACAATAACAAAAAATGCCTGAAACACTTTATAAAAAAATGAAATAATTGTTACTTGAAGTTAAACTAAGAATGGTTAATGAATGTCTATGGCAGTTTAATTAGGGTAAGAAAGGTGACAGACCAGAATAAAAGTTTGCAATCCAAGTAGCACTGTCCAACAGACACGGTTTGGGCCTAAGGATTACAATCATATAAAAGTCAATTGAGAAAGTCATTTTAAATCTCTGAGTCTCAGTTTCCTTGAATGTTTGTTATCTACATTCTAGTGAATGTAGATAACAACGTTCACTGTAATTACCTAAAAAGTAAATTTTCTGAATATGGAATGTAGACAAAAGCAAACTTAGAAAATCCAAAAGCATCATAAAAATACAAGATGATGGCACTGGAACTAAAAACAATAAAATACTCCCTAATAAAGTAGGAAATATAAAAGTCAAAAACTGTTCTTAAAAGGGCTTTTCTCCCTTGCACCTGGGGAGGCTGGACAGGAACAGCCCAAGGAGATGCTACCAAGCTTTGCTCCCTCCTCTCCGACAACATGCTCCAGTTCCTACTTGGATTTACTTTTGGCAACGTGGTTGGAATGCATCTGGCTCAGAATTATGACCTACCATACCTGGCGAAAAACTTGAAGAAATTAAAAAGGACTTGGATGCCAGAAGGAAACCCCCTAATTCATGAGGTGAACTCCAGCAGGCCCTCCTTTATGCCCTGAACCAACAGCTTTGTCTTACTTCCCAGTTTCTGTGACCTCCTTCTTTGCTAGACCCAGAGCTGCCTTAGAGCACAAATGGGCCACAAGTTAAGAACCACCTTTACTATTCTTACATCCTCACCTCTTCCCTTCCTCCTTCCAGCTGCGTGGGAGGTCCTAAGACTGGAATTATGGTGCTAGATTAGTAAACATGACCTATAATTAGCAGTCTCTCCTTTATTCTTTGGGATTTCTACTGCCTTTTTGCAAAAGAAAAATTAATGGGTTTTGTATAGCTGATCAGATATTAGTAATGCTGGTTTCATAGTTATAGTGGGTATTTAAACATTTGGTGCTAAATTATGTTGTTTCAAGGTAATTAAAATTAAAATCCAGAAGCCAGTTTCTGGTGAATTATCCATTTATTTTATACTGTTGACAGTACAACTGACACATGACTATACGAATCCATAGTTGCTCATTTTACCAGTAAATAAATTTGTTCCTCATTATCTGAGCAACTATATTCTGAGAACCCCATCAGGAGTTGGGGAATTTAAAAATAAGCAAAACAATGGCCTTTTGTCTTTAATAGAATTCAGAGTCTCATCTGCATGTTTTTTTCCTTAATGATGTATTTCGTCTGGCTCTTTTCCTTCGAAAGAATCATACTTATTTTAAGGGATTACAGGTGCATTCATTACATGATGGGTAAATGAGAAATTCTCTATAAAGGAAATTTTATGCCTTCTCTACACTAAAAATACACTAAAAATGTACATAACTTTATGTGAGTCTCAAAAAAAACTTCGTTTTTATCCTGCAATCAGAAATTACCACTGTAATTTGTCAAAGGTATAATCAGTCCATTTTAAAAAATCAAACAAAAATGTTTGAACACATCACTTTTCCCAGGGATCAAGATACAAAAGTGCTTTAGAATAATAATAGGGCCTCTCCCTCCCCAGTTCCTAGTTCCTCTTCCAGGGGCAGGATGGTCACCACTTTACTGGATGCTTTTGAGGAAGATTCGGTGCCTAAACAAATGTGTGTGCAAGGGGTTTTTTACACAAATGATAACAAACTTTACATAGAATCTGCCCTGGCTCTCCACCCTTTTCTTTTAATGGAGCTTATTCCTTATCAGTATGTAAGGAGCAAGGAACCTCTTTCCTTTTTTGACATAAGATTCTACTAAATGAATACACACCATCATTTATTTAATGTGTTACTGATGAACGTTAGGTTGTTTCCCGCCTCTCCTGTTACAGTGATAACCTGGAACCTAATTTATTACATATATCTAAGTCGGGTAGAGCTGTAAGCGAACGTCTCCAAAGTGTAATCTGCACTAACTATAGGGAAAGTCCTATTTCATTCCATGTTTTGGTTTAGAGGGCGTGATGGGCAGCTTTGCTGATAATGCCATTTCTGAAGACATTTTAGCAGAATCAATAAACTGGAAGAATTAGTTACAGACAATTTTTTACAGACAGTGTTAACACTGGTATTACATGTGATCATAAAATGAAGGGATTCTGCTTTTCTCTGAAAACATGGATCTCTCATGCCTGGAGAGAAATTGTATCCCTGTCAGTTCATCCTGGTATATGAGACAAATTAGGATCATGTTATGGTTTGGCCTCTCCTTCGCACTGTGTTCATGGGCAAATGGCTTATTTTTCTGAAACTGTTGTATTCTCTAACATCTGGACATTATAACTACCTCATAGGGTTCCCATGAGAAATAACTGACATAATGTATATGATGTATTGCACAGAACTTTGCAAATATGCCCAATAAAGACTAGATCTTAGTCCCAAGGGGGTGGGCTTTTCTTTCCTTAGTTTGCTTGAAAGACCATTAATTAACTCAAATGCAAGATCTGAAGGAGAAAATAAAGGAAGAAAAAGAACAGTAGGAAATAATTGGCTTGCAACATTTCCTGACAATGGTGACGAATTGGGGAAGATACACAGGGTTTAGCTGAGGCTGACAGAGATTTCACTGATTAGCAAAAAAAATCTGACACTCAACAACATAGTTTCTTATGCCTGCAACTTTCTCCTGACAGACTCCATCTCCCTCCAAAAAGTTTGCACAAGAACAGTATCAGGATCCCCATCCTCACCATTCTTTATAAATCACTTGAGACAATCCATTAACTGACTTCAAAATTAAGGTGTGCATCCACGTGCAGGCTGTTAATATCACACCAAGAAATTCTAAAAGATAAAGGGCGAAGTGTGTGCTTGGTGGGAGGGGTAGGAGTAGAAGATGGAGGGACAAGTAAGAGAGAAAGGATGGGGGAGGCAAAATGATGGAGGGAAAGGAGGGAAGGACAGACAAATGAGGATCAGAGAAACCAACCACGAGGATGCCCTTCAGATACTCTTCCAGCCAAACTGTACTTTAGTAGCTGCTTCAAGGAATGTGACCTTGACTATCAAGGAGAGGCAACCAGCCAAACAATGACAAGTACATTTTTTAAACCCTCCAAATGAACTAAGTTATTTGGCTGCTTTCAGTACTGACGTCTCTCCAAGATAAAGCATGTTTAATATATTTGGCTGACTCTGGGTGGACCAATGAGCCTTCACCAAACAGAATTTGTGAAAAATTATCATCTACGTATATAGAAAAAAATGTGCATAAAATTTTAGTGCTCAATGTTATTTCAGACCTATAATTCCAGTCTCAGACTGGCTTTTCATTTTTTAAAAAATGCTACAGAGTAAACATTTTTATGATGTAAAACAGACACAGTTACTATAAATTCTATACATTTTCCCTTCTCTTTTATTAGGTCCTATAAACCTTGGGCCTTAATCAGAAGTAATCTACAAAGCATCTGCTTTCTAAATAATAAGGCTATAAGTCTATGCATACATATATTATTTATAACAAGAAAAATAACCAATAGAGAGAGCCACACTAATGAAAACAAGTTCATGAAAAGGTTCATGAAAATAAGGTAGCATCATTTCGTAAAGAGTTGTGAAAATAGTTACAATGGTGAGGGGAGAAATGGGACATGAACTTTTAAAAGTACATGCAGACTGAAAGGGGCTTTCATCCAGATAAAGCAGGGGGGTTATCTCTCTGGCCACGGAAGCACTGTTGAGGAAATTTTAGCAGCAGAATACCAGGATCAAAAAGATGTTTCAGAGCCGGTCAAGATGGCGAAGGAGGTAAATGTTGTGCTTACCGCCTCTCACAACCACATCAAAATTACAACTACACTACAGAACAACCATCAAACCTGGCTATCACCATTCCTTTGACTTGTCCTGGTGATTCCAAGATTATGTCCCACGCAACTTCTGTGCATGCCCAAGCTGCTTCCAGTGGCTTTTTCCCATACAAACAGCCTGCCACAGCTCATGCCACTGACTTTCCTAAAATCTTTCAAAGGTTCACAAAACTCAAACAATTTCTGACCTCAGCGTGTCCCATATCTCGGCTGAGCAGCACCAAGCCCAGCACTAGCAACAGCCTCTCGAGGCACCTCCAAGTTCAGTGCAGGTGGCGGCCATCTGTGGATTACTTTGTGGCTCATGCCAGGTGGCCCTGGACACAATTTCAGACCCAGCAGGAACATCACCGGCCACTGCCAGGGATGACACACCCAAAGGGCAGACTAGGCAAGCACCAGAGCCCTGCTGAAACAAATAATGCTCTGTAGGGTCAGTCACTGCACAACAAATAGTTCCTCCACTGTAGTAACAGCCAGTCCTCACAGCGTATCAGCCCTTCCCATTGATGTGCAAACAGCAGCCAAAACTCAACTACAATAGGAGAGCACACACAGCCCACACAAGAGACACACCTGGACAATGAGCCAGGTGACAAGGGAGGCTGCACTACTCAGCCCCATAGCACAACTACTACATAAGGCCACTCTACTAAGACCTGGAGATGTGGGAGCCCTACCTAATATATAGAAACAAAGAGAGAGGCAGACAAAGAAGCATGTTCCAAATGAAAGAATAGAACAAAACTCTAGAAAAAGAACTAAACAAAATGGAGACAGCAATCTATCAAACACAAGAGTTCAAAACACTGTTTATAAGATGCACAATGACCTCAGGAAAACTTACACAAAGAGAAAGGAAACAGAAAATAGACATAGAAAATATAAAAAAAGAACCTGTCAGAAATGAAGAATATAGTAACTGAAATGAAGAATATATTAGAGGGAATCAATAGTAGATTAGATGAAGTAGAGCAGCGCTTCTCAACCTGTGGGTCATAGCAACCCCTTTGGGGGTCGAACGACCCTTTCACGGAGGTCGCCTAAGACCATTGGAAAACACATATGAGATATTTACATTACGATTCATAACAGTAGCAAAATTACAGTTATGAAGTAGCAACGAAAATAATTTTATGGGGGTCACCACAACATGAGGAACTGTATTAAAGGGTCACGGCATTAGGAAGGTTAAGAACCACTGAAGTAGAGGATCGAATCAGTGACTTAGAAGGTAAGGTAGCAGAAAACATCCAAACAGAAGAGCAAAAAGAAAAAAGAATGCAAAAAAATGAGAATAGTTTAAGGGGTCTCTGGGACAACATCTAGTGTACCAACATTTGCATCCTAGAGGTACCAGAATGAAAAGAGAGAGACCAAAGACTAGAAAAACTATTTGAAGAAATAATGGCAGAAAACTTCCAAACCTGATGAATGAAATAGACATATAAGCCCAGGTAGTACAGAGTCCCAAATAAGATGAATTCAAAGAGGCCCACACCAAAACATATCATAATTAAAAAGCCAAAGGTTAAAAACAAGGAGAGAATCTTAAAAGCAGTAAGAGAAAAGCAGTTAGTTACCTACAAGGGAGCTCCCATAAGACTGTCAGCTGATTTCTCAACAGAAACTTTGCAGGTCAGAAGGGATTGGCACAAAATATTCAGGGATGAAAAGCCAGAACCAACAACCGAGATTACCCTACACAGCAAAGCTGTCAATTAGAATTGAAGGACAAATAAAGAGCTTCCCAGACAAGAAAAAGCTAAAGAGTTCATCACCACCAAACCGGTATTATAAGAAATGTTAAAGAAACTTTTTTAAGATGAAAAAAAAGGAAAAAAGATTAAAAAATGAATAGTAAAATGGCAGTAACTACGTATCTCTCAACGCTTTCAATATAAATGGATTAAATACTCCAATCAATAACCATAGGGTGGCTGAATGGATAAGAAAACAAGCCTTACATTTGCCTATAGGAGACGCACTTCAGATCAAAAGACATAAATAGACTAAAAGTAAAGGGATGAGAAAAAAAATATTTCATGAAATGGAAATGAAAAAAAAACTTGGGGTAGCAATACTTATGTGAGACAAAATAGACTTTAAAACAAAAGCTATAACCAGAGACCAGTAATTCCACTTCTGAGTATTTATCCGAGGAAACCCAAAACACTACTTAGAAGGGACGTGTGAATCCATACAATATGTTCATTACAGCATTGTTTACAATGGCCAAGGTGTGCAGGCAGACTCCGTGTTTGTCAAAGGATGAAAGGATAAAGAGTAGATACATATATGAGGGCTATCTGGAAAAACTCCAGCCATAAATGCCTCTATTTTCATATTACATGGCTGGATACTTTCAAGACAGCCTTCATATGTAATGGAATATTGCTAAACCAGAGGAGGGAATGTGTTCTTGCTATACCTGTGGCAGCAGGGATGGACCTGGATGGAGGGTATCATGCTGAATGAAGTATGTCCGACAGTGAAAGGCAGATACAATGTGATTTCACATATATGTGAAATCTAAAGAAAAAATAAACAAACAAAGCATAAACAAACTCATAGATACAGAGAATATTTTGGTGGTTGCCAGAAAGGAGTTGGGTTGAGGGTGGGTGAAAAAGGTGCAGGATTAAGAAGTACAAATTGGTTGTTACAAAGTAGTCATGGGGATGTAGGGTATAGCATAAGGAAGGTAGTCAATAATACTGTAGTAACTATGTATGGCAGACCTGAGCAGACTTGTTCAGAGCAAGGGCTACTTCTCCAAATGTCGTGGTCCACTAGCCATTTACTTTATTATTCAGGTGGTCACCCTAAAATTGTTTGGCAGTCCACTGGTAGACTGTGAATGATATCTTGCCCAGCCCTGATGTATGGTGTCTGATGGGCACTAGATTTATTGGGGTGACATACTGTGGGGCAGGTGAAAAAGATGAAGGCATTAAGAAGTACAAATTGGTAGATACAAAACAGTCATGGGGATGTAAAGTAAAGCATAGAGAATATAGTCAATAATATGGTAATAACTATGTACTGGGCCAGGTGGGTACTAGACTAGTCAGGGGGATCACTTCTTAAATTATATAAATGTCTAACTACTATGCTGTATACCTGATATTAATATAAAATTGAATATTGATATAATATTGAATGTCAAAAAAAAAGATGTTTCAGAGAGATAAAACTATTAGAAACACATGAGATGTTTTGCAGGTTTAAGAGCTAAATGATGGGCAAAGGAATGAAGATCTGAGTGCCGCAGACCACAGTTGTTACGACTGGGCTGTAATAAAGGAGTTGTAGTAAAAGTGGAAAGCAGGGATGGAAGCAAGAAACATTAACAAGGAAGAATTTCTAGGACCTTCTGCCTGGTGACTAATCACTGACTAATATTAGGGGAGTGTAGTTATAGAGACACAAGAAAAATAGAAAATGAGAGGGAGGAATATGAAATTATTTCCAGGGTGACAGAGAAAATGATGGCACCATTAACAGAAACAGAGGTGCAACTGACCTACCTTAGTGAAAAGGAATTCATTTTTAGTCAGATTGAGGTTACAGTGGGCTAGTCAAGGAGAAATGATTCACAGGCTATTGAAATATGAAGTGAGAGCTCTACTGTTAGAGTTAAGATGCAGGCAGGACAGCAGTTTTATTTTAAAAGCTTACCAGGTGTTGCAAACAGGAAGTTAGGCTTGAGAACCAGTCTACAGTGACCTTCTGTGACCAGGGCACACTCACCCACACCTTGTCTCCAGGAGTATAGGAACACAAAGTAACTGTAAACTATAAGGGTTTAATAGGGGAAGCCAGAATTCTAATTCAGTGGTCCTTATTATAGCATTATTTAAAAAAGAAATACATATATATGTAAAATGAGAACTACATGTGGTTGAAGAGTAAGAAAATTGTTCAATTATTTCCTTCTTAATATTTTAAATTCTGAAACTTAAAATTTTATACCGGCTCTTTTTTATTTTTTATTTTTTGTTAGACTTATTGGGGTGACATTGATTAGCAAGAATTACATAGGTTCTAGGTGTACAATTCTACAGTGCATTGTCAGCTTGTTGTATAATAAGTTCACCACCCAGTGTGAGTTCTCTTTCCAACACCTTGTATTTAGCTTCTCCTCCCTCCTCTCCCACCCCCTCTCACTTCTCCCTTCTCCACCCCACTTCTCCCCAAATAAACATTAAACTATTGATTGTGTCCACTGGTTTGTTTGTTTGTTTGTTTTTTCATTGCTTTCAGTTTTATATTCCACATATGAGTGAAGTCATACAGTTCCTTGTTTTTCTGTCTGGCTTATTTCACTAAGCATGATGATCTCCAGGTCCATCCATTTTGTTGTAAATGGCAATATTTCATCTTTTCTTACAGCTGAGTAATATTCCATTGTGTACATGTACCACAGCTTCTTTATCCAGTCATCTGTCACAGGGCACTTTGGTTGTTTCCATGTTTTGGCCACTGTGAACAGCGCTGCAATGAACATTGGGGTACATAAGTCTTTGCAGACAAAGGTTTTCAAGTCTTTTGGGTAGATCCCCAGAAGGGGGATTGCTGGGTCAAATGGTAACTCCATTCCCAATTTTCTGAGGGACCTCCACACTGCCTTCCACAGTGGTTGTGCCAGTTTGCACTCCCACCAGCAGTGTACCAGAGTTCCTTTTTCTCCACATCCTCTCCAGCACTTGTTATTCCTTGTCTTGTTGATAACAGCCATTCTCACAGGTGTGAGGTGGTATCTCATTGTGGTTCTGATTTGCGTTTCTCTGATAGCTAATCTGAGGATAGGTGTTAATTCTTCTTTGAATGCTTGGTAGAATTTGTTGGTGAGACCATCTGGTCCAGGGCTTTTGCCTTTAGGAAGATTATGGATAGTCATTTCAATCTCTTTGCTATTGATTGGTCTATCTAGATTATCCAGTTCTTCTTGGTTCAGTCTAGGTAGGCTGTAAGTTTCTAGAAACTTGTCCATTTCTTCTAGGTTGTTAAATTTAGTGGCATAAAGCCCTTCATAATATGTTCTTATAATCCTTTGTATTTCTGTGGTATCAGTGGTAATTTCTCCCCTTTCATTTCTAATTTTGGATATTTGTGTCCTTTCCCTTTGTCCTTTGATTAGTCTATATACTAGCTGTCTTTTAATCCCAACTTGCCTTGTATCATACACCGACACACTCAAACTAAAGACTGCAAACTCTTATGGCCTCAGTTTCCTCATCTATAAGAATGAGCTTATCTGCTTCTCTACTTATTCTGGTGGTTAGTGCTATAGAGTGAAATGAGGTATCATAAGTAAAAATGCTTTGTAACTTATAAAATATCATTATTATAGTTAAATGTAAGATGTCATTATCATAATTAAACCTAGGGTGCAAGTTTTAATTTCTCGGCAAGAAAAACATGACTTTACTTTTTGACCCGTATATGACCTTAAGATTTTAAGTTTGGCAATATGGCCACTCTAAATTAATGCATATAGAAAAAATATGGAATGCTAACTTTATTTTTCATAATTTTAAAGCACTAGTTTTGTGACTTTTTACTTCATTCCTAAGACTCATTTCTTAAAGTCACCTTAATATATTTGATTAGCGTTTTATTTTTTCTTGTCTATAATAAACAATTGATTCATTAGTTATCACAATATAGAAATAATTCAATAACAACTTTCTATGACAAGAAAAATTGACATAAAACAGTTATACAGCTTGCCAGGAAGTTTTTAGACACCTATAAATGGGAAGCGGAGGAAGAAGACATTAGTACCACTTCATCAACCCAGGTATTCTTCCTTCAGAAAAAAGGAATCTTAAAATTAGCAAACACTTTTTTATTATATGGATTTGTGCCTTTAGCAATTTATGATCACACCAAATAACTACAACAATAAATGGAGTTGGTATTATTATAAATGGCATCCCATGTACTTTGGATTCCAATGTTTGTTAAATTTTTTTACAAGTGCCTTTTTACAAAACTAAGGAAAAATTTGCATTAATCTTTGTTAAAACTGAAAAGCTCAAAAGGTAGAAACCTTTGTTTATATATATTTGTTTTTAACAAAATTTTAAAGATGATTTCTATTTTTAAGTTAGGTTATACCTGGAGCTTGCTAGTCTATCAGTAACAAAATCAATTATGCAGATTTCAAAATACTGTATGAATCCAAACCAAGTTCTATTTTGCCTTACCCTTGAAGGCCCATGTGGGCGGTCATGCAAAACTGTGAGGTCACAGTATATCAATGACTAACCAAAAGACTAACCAGCCAGCCTCATAATCCAAAATAGTAAAGATCACATGGCAGCAGTTCAACATTACTGCATTTTCTATGGTAAGTTTATCAGGATGCCATGTATCTTTGCACTACTAATCATAGAGGGTTGATACAGAATTAAGAGCAACCTTTGCAAAACACTCCAACTTTGAAGTGTATCAGTGCTAACTTGCTAATTTAAGTGCTAACTCTTGACAAAACACAATATATATTTTCAAAATTATTAGAATTTCTGCACAAATTAAAGCCAGAAGTGCACCCTTGGGAAAAACTAAACTCCTCTGTATCATAAAGGCATACACTTAAAAATATCTGGAAACAGAAAAATATTTTAAGTAACAGGGCTGACAAAATGACTAAATCAAATGAGAAGGCAATAAGGCAATAAATGCTTCCTAAAGTTAATGATTATTTTCATCATTTTGGAAAATCTGCGCTCACGTCTCATAGAAAGCACTGAAGCTGGAAACAACTTCCAACCTATTTACTGCTACAATTGTTGTCACCAAAATGAATGACATTCAGCAACATTTAGAAAGATGGTAAGAGTATATCCTGCTGAATGTGCTAAGTCAGGAAAAAATATTTAGATCATCTTCAAATTAGTCATGTATAAATTGGAAAAATGATTCTAAGTACTGAACATCAAAATTATCAGTCCTCTTTCCCCCAAAAAACAATACTGTAAAATATAAAGAAAATTTAGAAACAAAAGTTATGTCGTTACAATTTCTAAGAGCTTAAAAACAATCCTGAGCACAGTTCTCCCTCTTGAAATAAAAATTTAAACATCAGAAGATATCCAGTGAACACTTACTAAATCAGAATTTCTAACACTAATATGGGGGTGGGGTGGTGAGAATGACGTCAGCGTTCGGTAAAGTCAGAGACAACTTTTAGTCCAATAATGACAATAACTCTCTTACAAATCCTGACGGCCTTTGCAAGCGAAGCGTCGACAATTTGAAAACATAACTGAATTCTTAAATACTGCAGTATTCAAATGACCTGTAGTGAGCGAAAACTCAGCAAACACCCTTGTTCTTTCTGAACAATGACCTAAATAATGAATCACTATAAAAAGAACAGATGACACATTCAATTCATCTGTTCGCCGTCAAATGTGCAAAGGTCTGACAGTAGCAGAGATAAGACACAATGAATTTACTATGACCATATGGTCACTTTAGTCATCAGAATGTCTGGAAAAGGACTAAATGAGAAGAAACAGAAATCAGCCTGAAAGGCAGCGAGAGTGGGGGAGGGCTTGTTTAGGGAGAAGGAAAAGGCCGGGTGTTTAAGTCTATGAAGCACAAAACAACGAAGGGAAGGCTAACTGGTACCGGAGAAAAAGAAGTGTGGGTGTGAGACAGACCCCATCCCGGACTCGGGCAGGGCGGCGCGGAGCCCGGCCGCACCAGCCTTTGTTGGTTTCTCGTTTTCCCGGAGTTTTAAGCACAGGGAGATTCAAAGATCTCCCCTCTCAGGAGAGAAGAGGAGGGGAGAGCGTGGTGGGTACTGCGGGGGTTCATCTCCCCAATTATTTCATCCACCCAAAACCTAAACCACCCAATGGGGGCGGGCTGGGGAGGGGGTGACGGACAGACAGATGCCGGGGTCTCTCCTAGAGACCTCTCTCCCTCTGGGAAAACGCAGTGTGAGTGCGCGCGGCGCGGGAGGCGGCCGACTCCCCCTCCCAAGTGCAGCCACTTACGAAGACGCGCTAGGCACGAAGAAGTCCACAGCGAAGCCGAAGTAACTTCCTTCGGGGCCGGAGTACTCGGCAGGACTGTCCACGTCTAGGTTGAAGGCGCTGCAAAGAGGCAGCAGGAATCCGGGGAGAAAAAACAGAAGGCGGCGGACGCGCAGGAGCAGCCATCGCGGCGGCGGCGAAGCCATCGCCCAAGTGCGCACAGGGCGCCGAGGCGGGAGCCGAGCCGGGAGCCGCGGCACCACTCCCGGAGCGCACGGTGTCCGTGGCCCGCCTCCTGTGCGCGCCGAGACTTGCCGGCCGCTCGCTTCCCGGCGAGTCCGAGACAGCTCCGGGGAAGGCAAGAGGGCTGGGCTTCGCAGCGGCCGCGGAAGGAGCGGGGCTCAGGGCGCGCGGGACGGGAGCAGCCGAGCGGGAGGCCCCTCACCTCCCTTGGGTTCGGGACTACCAGGGTAAGCGCCGCACCGCCGGCCTGAGTGCAGCCGCGGCAGGGGGGAGGGGGCAGAGAAAGAGGAGGAGCCGGCCCGGGAAGCTGAGCCGCCCTGCAGGAGGAAGTGGAGGAGGAGAGTATTCTTCTATTGGGACGAGCCCTATCGCACTTCCGTGAGTGCTGTCGCCGCATGTCCCGAGAACAGGGCGTCTGTAACGAGGCCCCAGACCTTCCGAGCCCCAATGGGCAGCATCGCTCTTGGACAAGGGCCTCAGACCCAGCACGGGGCCAGTGGGGGATGGGGGGATGGTAGTGAGGAAAGGAGATGGCCCCTACCCGCCGGGTCCTTCGGAGCACCAAGGGCACCCCACCTTCCCCGGCCCCGCCAGGATCTCCCGTGCGACTTTGGTTTAAAAATGAGGAAATCTTCATCCGCTTCTCGTGTTTCTGCTACTTAAAAGCCTAGCAGTCTCTCAGAAGTGAAACTCCGTAATTAGCGGTCGTCTCCTTCCCCCTCTATCCCACACGCAAACACTGGACTTAATTATAAACTCCCAGAGTGCTAGCACAGCCTCTTTGCACAGCGAGTTGTGTTAAAGCCTTAAGTAGTCCACAGAAGGATCGGCTAGGCAAAGAACAGTAATCATTTTAAATCAAGTCAGACTAGTCAAAACCACATTCCTAGTTTATTAGCTGAAGTCATATGATTTGTTGTAGTCCTTGATTTAGAGCATTTGGGTAGAAATACAATTTAGAGCTGGAAGAAGGAATATGCATCCCTCTGTTAGGAAATAAAGCCCCTTGGGGCTTGTTGGTATGTTGTACCACACACAGGGACTGAAAGACTCCATTGAGTTCAGGAACCTTGGCCTTTTTATAGTCCCAGGCAGATAGTAAACAATCAATTAAATGTTGAATGAATGAATGAATATGAAATGATGAGTAAACTTGTCCAGAGAAGTGACAGTCCCATACTGTATATCACAAACTAAACAATTTGGTGAACAAGACTCAGAATATTGTATGGACCTTAATGTAACAAGTACTAGAAAGTAAGTTCATACTGCCTTCCCAAAGTAACTATTACAACTGTCAATCAATGGTTGTTGGCACCAGTTCAATGCCAAGAGGAATCCCCAGTTTTGGGTGTGGTGAAGAAAGAAACTTTATTCAATGCCAACAGCTCAACTGTGGTCCAGCACAGCTGTGAGAATAGCATGGCTGTGGCACAGCTCAATAGTGTTAAAGCTCAATTAAGAAACAGTACAGCTATGAAGCAGCATGAATGTGAGGTGGCCCTGGGGTATGCAAGGAGGCTAGACAGCTAAGCTCTGCCTCCCCTGCTACACTTTGGTCTAGCAAGAGGTCTCTGATGTTTCAGCCATGGCTTTTCAGCTACAGCTGGGGAAATCCAACCTTCAGTCTTTCATGGAAAGGGGGAGTGTACCCTCTGAGCCAGAGGGGAGTATTTATTTTTTTAACATACTATGGTACAAAAAATTTTATGTGACAAATAATTACAGAACATGAGAACGGATTCAAAGTACAAGAAATTTTAGTTATAAAAACTTTTTATATAAAAAAGATCGTATTCCAGGGTATTAATTTGCATAGGATATTGTTAGTGATTTCTAGAGTTACACTTTTAACTCACAAGTATTATTTATTAAACGCGTCAAAACCATGTTGCTCACCTTTTTTGATATCAGAGGGATTAGTCATTATGAATTTGTATGAACTGAAGAGTCAACCACGTTTACTATTTGCAAGTGCTGAAAAGGCTGTGTGAAAAAGTTAGATGAAAATGACCTGGACTTTTTGCCAACAACTCATGGCTCTTGCATCAAGACAATATACCAGCTCACACAGCACTGTCTGTGAGGGAGCTTTTAGCCAAAACAAGTAACTATTGGAATGCCCTCCCTACTCACCTGATTTGGCCCCCCAATGACTTTTTTCTTTACCCAAAGATAAAGGAAGTACTAAAAGGAAGACATTATGATGACATTCAGTACATCAACGGTAATATGACGACAGCTCTGATGGCCATTCCAGAAAAAGAGTCCCAAAATTGCTTTGAAGGGTGGACTAGGCGCTGGCATTGGTGCATAGCTTCCCAAGGGGAGTACTTTGAAGGTGACCATAGTGATACTCAGCAATGAGGTATGTAGCACTTTTTCTAGCATGAGTTTGCGAACTTCATTGTCACACATCGTGTACCTAGGAATACAAAGTCAAGCACTGGAATTCTGTACCTGAAGGGAGCAGAGCGTCTCTGCAGGAAATTTCTGTAAGGTAAGCTCCTGTGCTGGTCTCTTCAAGCCTTACAAATTTCTCACACTCCCCACTTCATCTGTGCCTGAGGTTCTTTTATTCTCAACCTGGAATATTATTCTTTCACCTGTTCATCTATCCCAGTTTCACTCAAACTTCAGCATTCAGCTCAATATTCTCCAGAAAGAGTTACATGACTTTGTTTTCTCTCTTCTCTTTAAAATGGCTTGTGTTTCCAAGTCTATTATACTCACAACTTAGCATTTAATTACTGTCTTTATTTCCTGGTGTTATTCACAGTATTTGAATATATTCTATTTGGCATTAATTCTTGATGTTTTCAGGCATTTTAGTATTTTTTTCTAGTGAAATGATCAGTTCCTTAAAAATAGGAGTTATGTTTTCTTAATTTATTCAAGTATATTCTCCCATAACATTGAACATAGTACTGAATTTATATTTCAAAAAATCACAGAGAGGGACTTCCCTGGTGGTGTAGTGGCTAAGGCTTCGGTGCTGTCAACGCTGCGGCCTGGGTTCGATTCCCAGCCAGGGAACAACCCACATTAAAAAAAAAAAAAAAATACTCACAGAAAACTTGTTGATGAATTGTCTGTAAATTCCATGAAAGAAGCAAACATGTTCTTCTCCATGCCTCCAGCGTTATTGAGGTATAACTAACAAATAAAATTGTAATGAAAACAATGCTCTTATTCATCAGGAAATGTACAGTGCCCAGCACAGTTCTTACTGAATAGTAGGAAACCAAGAAGTATTTGTTGAAGGACAAATGAACTAATATGTGAATAAAAAAGCCAATTTTCATCTTTACAAATTGAACACATGAAGGTAATAATTCAGTAAGTATTCTCGCATAAATGAATGAATAAACGCATATTTTTCAAGAAGTAAAAAAGCCCAAGAATATCTAGTAGATTCATTTTATAACTGGCAAAGAAACAGGATTAAACTACTAAATCCATCTAGAATAGTATTTGTAAGCTTTTGTAGCAGTTTTTCATTCCTTGTTGCAGCTTGGGATTAGAGTTTGGGGTTTATGAATGAGATAAAAATTAATCATGAATAGCAACAAACATCCTGTGTACTCCTGGAGCTCTCTGCGTCTCATTGTGAAAAAGCACTGTGGCCTCAAAAAATGGACATTCTTTACTTCAAGGACATGCCTGGTGGTTTTCAGAATTTCCCTTCAAATGTAAAAATGTAAAAAGAAAATTATGTCTATTATTCCATTTAAGTTCATTAAAGATTACAGCATCCTCCTAACAATATAAATACTAAAGGGGATTTCATTCATTTTAAATCCTTGAAATGCTGATGTGTACTCTGATGTGTGCTAAGAAATAGATCACATTTCTCAGTACAGCATTTATACCACAAGACAAATCCATGTTTGAAAGAGGGTAATTCTGTCTATTCTAAGTTACTCTTCTATGACTAAAAAGTCAAATGAGAGACTTAGATATAAAAGGCAAAATATTTGTGGTATATTCAGAATTAGCAAATAAATTTTAAAATATAGTACATCAAAAACCAAAAAATTTTTAAATCACTATGTTTTATTTATGTCATGATTTATAAAAGGAACCAAGTGGCATCATTTAAAATGTTTCTGGCAGTTGATAGATCAGTATTGCTAATACTTTCTTTTACTAATTATTTTGTATAAATGTAGCCTTACTATAACTGGAGATTACAAACCAAAACTTCCCTTTTTTTCTTCAGATTTATGATAAATATAAATATTCATAACCAGAAGATCTTTAAAAACAACAGTCTACAAAGTTATGCCTATGAGGGCTGTCTGGGGAAAGAAATCCAACCGTAAATGCCTCTATTTTTTGTATTCCATGGCTGGATACTTTCCAGACAGCCATTGTATATATATATGTCTTTCCTGGGGAAAAAAATGGCAAGAAAATGTATCATTAATGACAAAATACACCATTTATATACACATATTATGTACAGTTCCTGTAATTCTTTTTCTAGATCTATGCTTTAATCTTAATTGTTTAGTCATATGTCACCTAAGTGATTATTGAAATATTTTCTTTAGTAATAAAAATAATCTCTGTGTCTCCAAAAGACAGAGCTAGATATACAACTACAAGACACAATTTTGCAGAAGCAATTTTAATGCCAAGAACATAAGAAGATGATCCTATAATAGCATTATATAATAGTGAATGTAAGTTCCATAACTTGGTACACATTACATTAGTAATCATTTTTCATGCCCCGTTATGTAAGGAGCTATGAAAATCTGGTTTTTAACACAAATAAAACACGTTTATTCACATGCCTATTGCATTATTTTTCTTTCCACTTACAGGAACACTTCACTTAACTGATCTTATTGAAGAATATATTAATCATTCATTTATTCATCTAATATTTATCATGTCCCCCCATATGCCCAACACTTCAATTGGGGCTTGAATTACCAATAGAAATCAAACATGATCCTTACTTATTTGTCTAGTTAAAACTAGACAAATAAGTAAATAATATTAGCTAATTTTATTAAGGGACATACTTTACTATGTGCCAAGTACTCTATTAAAATGCTTTTTAAGCATTATGCGTCTTCATGACAAAATACCACTACTGCATGTGGGTAATTTTACTCCATTTTACAGAGAAGAACAGTAAGTGTGGTGATGTTTAAATATGCTCCCTTCAGGGGGTGGAGCCTAATTCCCCACCCCTTGAGTGTGAGCTGGATTTCTGAACTGCTTTTAATGAATAGAATAAAGAGGAGGTGTCTGTAGTCGATTTTGTTGACTGGCTCATAAAGGGCTTCCTTTTGCTGTCTCTCTCTCAATGGGAAGCCGGCTGCTGTGTGGTGAGATCATGCAAGTTGCCATATGGGAGGCCCACATGGTGAGGACCTGAGGCCTCCTTCCAACAGCACGTGAGTCATCTTCAAAGTGGATCCTTCTGCCCAGTCAGGCCTTCAGATGATAACAGCACCCACCAACATCTAACCTCAAAGAGACCGTGAACCAGAAACTATCATCTAAGCTGCTTTTCAATTATTGACCCACAGAAACTGTGAGATAATAAATGTTTATTGCTTTGAGTCAATACATTTAGGAGATCATTTGTTATTCAGCAATACATAACTAATACAATGAGTTTAGGGAAATTATGTGGTTTGCTGAGGTCACAAAGCTAGGAAGTGATAGAAGTGTTCTAGCCAGTCTACTATAGCTAAAGTGACCATATAATTTCTTGTCCAACTAGGTGGGTCACTGTAGAGAGTAATCGGGATATGTTAATAATTATATTGGAACAACTACAATGCACTAAAACTATCTAGGGCAAACTGAGACGTAAAGATTATTCTAATTATAGCCTATGCTCTTTACTGCTACATAATTCTGTTTCCTTCATAAATATGTGGAATGTGACCAGTCCAGCAATAGAAGTATAGCACAGAAAAGGGATAATCTGCCTGCTTTGACAGAGACTGGTAACTACTACCCAATATTACTTGTCTCCTTTCTGTTTGGCTACAAAATCCCTATATTATGTTGTGACAATAACTGTGTCCAACTAGACAAACAAACAAACAAATAAATAACCTGCATTTCCCAGTTCCCTTAGGGATGACTAGATGTCAGTAGAAGTTGTCAGGTAGAGCTACTATAAGAAAGCTCTTACTATGTAATCCTTGCTAACAGATGTCACCCCAATAAGTCTAACAATAAAAATGAAAAAAAAAAAAAAAAAAGAAAGAAAGCTCTTAGAAGGGAGCTAGCTAAATGATCAGGTTTCTTCTGCAGTTTCTTTAGAGTTGATACCTAGGACATAGATGTGATGGTTAGAACTGCAGCAGCCTTGCTTGGTAATAGAGGTCATGATCTAAGAATTACAGGGCTGAAAGTCTAGGTTTCTGATAATCATGGACCCATCATTCCTGTCTTGGACTATAAATCTACAGACTATGTTAGCTGAGAGAAAAATACCAAAAACAAAAAAATGAAAAAACTGGAAAACAATGATCATCTGTTTCTTTGATGTGTACTTGGAATTTGTTCCTCCAAGTCAGATGGTCAACCAAAGCCTTTATCTGGAAGTTTTGAGAAGGTTGCTTCATGATTTGTGGAAGCAGTGTCCAGAGTTGTGGCAAACAGATGGCTGGTTCTTCCACCGTGACAATACACTTGCCCATACCTAACTGAATGTTCAGCAGTTTTTAACCAAAAAAGGCATGACTCCATGCACCACCCCCCTATTCACCAGAAATTGCCCCTGGTGACTTTTTTTGTTTGTTTCCCCAGATAAAAAAAGTCTTCAAAGGGAAACCTTTTGCCGACTGAAGAAATGAAACAAAAAACAGCAGAAGCACTAAAAGGCATAAAAATTGACAAATCCAAAAACTGCTTTGAATAGTGGAAAAAAACATCTCAATAGGTGTAGTGCATCAAATGGAGAGTATTTTGAAGGTTACTGAAGTTTAAACATGTAAGAACAAATACACAATTTTTTATAAATAAATTCCAGTTTTGGGGGCCCCCCTCGTATACCTCTATCTTGGTTTAAGCAGATATTACTAAGGTTTTCACTAATACTTTAACTCATCCTAACTGATACACCCACCTTGATTTCTCAAAGAGTAGATTTAAATTTTGAGTACCAAATGTGTATTCTTACCTGATTTTGATAGAAATTGTTCTAGATATATTGTCACTTATCCTACTCTTTTAAGTAACTAAAACAGAAGCATTGTCTAACAGTTTTCTTGATGGTACAGGTTTTTATTATTTTCAGAAACCAAAGTTAGTTTACTTTTCAGTGCGTAGTAGAGTTTTTATATAAACTATGGAAGCTCATCCAATTTTTGATATTAATAAGGAAATATGAATTAAGTTCTTATGAGTAATACTATTTTAGATGGCTTGGTACCTTCACCAACTTTGTCCCTTTTACATGATTCATATGGGGTTTTTCTAAACTCTCCAGTCTTACTTCCTCTTAAAACTTGAAAACTAGTTAAAGATTTCCACCTTTCAGTCATTATGGAAATATGACGGGATTTTCATGAAATGTTAAATATTTAGATTTAATAGGACATTATTACATTCACTAAAGGGTTAGATACAGAGCTCTTAATCACATAATGGCATTAGGTTTAACTCATAGAAGTGTAAAAGAATAAAGGGTTTGGTTCACGTTTAGCATTTTTTTCATGCAATGAAGATATTTGTACAGTTACTTTCTTTTGAGTTTTGAAAAAATAATTACTATTACAGAGATAATTACATTAATCAATGCTCTTCTTTAGGCATAAGAGAGATTCTTCAGGAAACTGCTTTAACTTTTGCATTGAAACTATTTTGCAGATTAGTTATTCTATGTTATTTTAGAATATTTTTGTCATTAACAAATTGTTTTAAGTTACTGTAATAAAATTCTCCCTATAGAGAATAAATATTTCCATATATCTAAACAGTCTAGGATAAATATACTGTTTATTTATTCTAGATACTTCAAGGACAACCTAACAATTATATCTGGCCTAAAACACTGTAGGGAATGACACTCATTACAAAGAATTCAAGCTGAGGCTGAATGATCATCTGATGAGGATGTAATAGATCAGTGTTGTCTAGTAGAACCTCTGCCATGATGGAAATATTCTGTACCTATACTGTACCCAAGTACTTGCATTAGGCACATGTGATGATTTAGCACTTAAAGTGTGGCTAGTATAAGAAACTAAATTTTAAATTTTATTTCATTTTAATAGTGACTCCCAAATTGGACAGTATAGTCATAAATGGTATTTATACAGATAGGAAAGAATTGGATTTCGGGGATTCTGAAGGCTCTTCCAACTTTATATTATTTCCATAGCTGCAAAAATGAATGGTTAAACTTTATTTCTTCTCCATTTTCCGTTCCATTCTGCACCAAATTTTCCCTGTCTCTGATATCTGGAACTAATTCATTCATTGCATTAGTCATCATTGAACTACAATGTGCCAGCGCAATGGAAAAATACAGAATCTGCTCTGCCATCAACATTTCTAACCTTCTTGATTTTCCCTCTTACTGCGTTTAATAGTCTTTCCTTTCTGGGACACCTCTCTCATGTTGACATGTGATGGCAGGCTGTGGAGACCTTAATTCTGGGACTTTCAGATTCACTAGAGAGCTCTCTGCTTAGAAGGAGCAAAGCCACAAGAATCGATGGGGTCACACAAGAGCAATAAGGGTTTTGAATCAGATTCAAGTTGCTCTTAAAGTAAATAATGTGATATTTGTTGCACATCTGAGCTGTAATTCCCACCACAATTGCCAACATCCTTCACATTGTTTCCCAGGATTGTCTAAGGAGCTTCAGTATACATGGAGTTCTCAGTCTCACTTGTACCTCACTTCCATATCTGGTTTGTTCATTCAGCCCTCCACCTACCTTCTATCAACCCAAACATGGAATATAGTCCCTTGCACATTGATTCCACAAAGCAACCCAAATGCAAGTAGTGGCATGTAGCAGAATTCTGTAGAAAGTCTGAGGGTGATGGCAGTGGGGCTGTGTTACAGCGGACTATTAAATAGCCCTGCTCTTTAAAGCTGTCAACTCTCCTACGGTGAGAACTGCCTGTGTCTCCTTCTCAGACTCCTGACCTCCCGCCATGTTGCTTGTACCCATCTCCATCAGACTCTCTTTTTCTCTCTTCTCTTCATGCCCAGGCCCCCATTTCTTCCCTCTGAGCAAAGGCCATGTCTAAATTTCTATCATATTTTTATTCTAAGCAAATCAGGCTTCTCTTTGTTTTGCCCTGTTTTCTCAAACCATGTTTAGAATTTATATTGCCAGACTCGTTTTCAAATAAAAATCTAAATTAAAAAAATGTTTTGATTCTGGCTCAAGATTTTTAAATAAAATTTTCTCTTTTTTGTGTAACTATATATTCCATATAATTATATATTACTATCAGAAAAATGAGTTTCAGAGAAGATTTGGCCATGGTCATAAAAATAATAAAAAATATTATGGGGATAAGAAGACCAGCCTTTTGAAAAGCATTTAACTTTCTATTATATTACAGCCATAAACAATATGGGTTAAATAAGATTCTGTAAACATATCTGAGAATCTCACAATCACTTATAACATTATCCCCAGTGGGAACTATTTCCTGAGAACTAGAAAAATGGCATGACAAACAACTGGAAAATAAATCATGTAATAGGGAAAGCTGTATAGATTTAAGAAGTGATTAATGGAGAGAGAGAGAGCATTTTGGTGTTATGACATTTCACATGGAGACATTAATGGATTAAAAATTCAGCTATACTGTGAGGATCCAATGTTACATAGAGGAAATGGAACGCTAAAAAAAAAAGATTTTTTTCTTGAAGTTGATTTAGAGAAGCAAATAGATAATAATAATTTGGACAAAGTTATGCCATGTCATCTACAATGCCTTTCAGTGATGCCAGAAATAGATTCATCTATGCTTTCATTGAGTTAAAACCTTTACAGAGAGGAAGGGGTTAAAGCACTCTACAGGTACGATACCATGGCATTATGGCAGACCCTACAGGGCCTTCAAGAACGAAGTGTTTGTCAGGATTCTTTCAATGGCAAGTGACAATAATCCAGCTCACACTAACTAAAGCAAAAGGAGAATGGACTGGTTCATGTAACCAGGAAGCCCACAGTTGGCTCTGGCTTCAAACACAACACAATTTACAAGGACTATAACCAACCCCCCACCTCTACCTTCACCTCTCTTTTTCTCCCCTCTTCCTTTTTCAGCTCTGCTTCCTTCTTGGTTTAGTCTTACCCTTTCCTACTGCTTCAGCCTCCCAGTTAACCAGGGAAAATAGTTACTTACCATCTAAAGCTGTGTCCTAATTTAGCAATCCCATCCTAGCTGAAAAAGCTGCCCTCTTCCCAAATTAGTATATCAACTCCAGGCAATGATTCTTATTGGCTCTGTTTATAATAATTGCTCACCCCTGAACCAATCACTGTGCTCAGAGAAGTGAGATGCTATGATTGGCCATACCTAGATCAGGTGATCACTCTGTGGTGAGGGTGTGGCACAGCATGGTGGTAGATAGGATGTTCTTAACCATTCAGGATTGGAGGAAGGGTGTTTCTGCAAAAAAAGGGGATGCAGCAAGGCATACAACATGTGCTCGTATACAAGTATATGTGTATATCATATATGCACATAATATATATTGTTTGCCCACTGGATTAATGAATGAACATGTCTCCTCCTCAACGGGTTTTTCCCATATAAATGTTGGTACCGTCATAGGGGAAGAAAGAAAAAGTGATGTGTGCCCCAAATTTTTAATTTCAGTGTTAATCCAGTTATCTTAATTACAAAACATTTAAATGTCCCCCCATTCTTTCTGACTGTTATGTAAACCTAGTTTTGTTAGTTTTAAACTGTAAAAATTATTTAATCATTGCCATCATATTTTTGTGGCCAAAATGCATTGTTGGCTTAAAACTTGTTCTCTGTATGATACGTTATAAATTATCTTAGCTATTGTGAAAACTGTCAATCTAACAAGCCATTTCCTCAGTTAACCCTAGTTTTGTGGCTGTGATGGTTTGAAAATTGTTTCTTGGCTTCAGCATATTTTGGTTGCTACTATATTTAGAGATAATTTATTTTAGCTTTGTCAGAAAAACATCACTTTTTATAGGAATTCTATTGGCTAGAAAGCATAATTTGTGCTATTTTCTACATATGCTTGGTATATAGAAAGAAATTTAAAAGCCTGATGTCTGAATCACATGTTTTACTGTGTCTCACATGCAATAGAGTGAAATCCAAGCCACTGAGATCTGTGAGTTAATTGGATACTGTAATATATCCTAGCCAATCCTGAGAATTACTGATGTGTTAAATTGCATAATTTATAAACAAAAAGATTCTCACCATAATCATTTAAATATTATATATTTTCTTTTATTACAGTATGTATATTTTATATTCTAGGCAAAAACACGTGTATTTGTGTGACTTTCCTAAGAGTGACAGTCAATTCCATCATTTTTCCAAGGGAAAGGGGAGAAAAATCATAATTTGATGAATATCAAAGAGTCTTCAAGCCTCTAAAAGCCAGGAAGAATCTTCTATGCCAAGTATCTGTAGATACCAATGCTGTTTTTCTTACTCTATTTCAACAACGGAAGGTTCACAAACAGCTCCTGAATAGGGAGATTTCTGAAGTTATGTTACCATACTAGAAATTGGGGTTTTTACCACAAGTGATTTCACTTTCAGTGCGACAAAGAAAATGCAGGTTGACCTCATCAAAGGTCCCAGGGAGATAACTTTTGTTGAGGGCTTTCTGGTTCTCATCATCTCCTCGGGGCAGAAGAGAAGAATGAGAAGACTAACCTTGGCTTTACCTCTACCACTGAGAAACAGTTATCTCTGAAACTAAAATAACACTTGTCTGATAATTAATCTTTCTCTTCAGTTAAATAACATTACCTTCATGCTTTAACTCCTTGGTTTTCAAATATTTCTTCACAGTGGAAGGCTCTTTTCTGATGGCATGTTAGCAGAATTCACATATACAAGACAGATAAAAGCAGGACCCAGAAGTCCAAGGGTCACCATCCATGGCAAAAAAAGTCAAGGCTTTAAAATGCTTCAAACCAACTTAGTTTTTTTGAGGCACCTCTTGTGGGGATGAGGGCATATGCTAAGTAAAAGACTAATTGTTTCTCTCAAGTAGATTCACCTTTGTATTTCCATAGTGGTTTCTAAATATTCACCAGCAGTTCATGTTGTTCTACACTCAAATAAAATGCCCTGAACATCTCCCTCCCTATTCTCCTGTCTCCTCCTTTCACAGTGCTCAAAAAATCTGCATTCTTTTTGCATCTGCCTCAACTCTGCTGCGTTTTTTGCTCCTTAACCTCTTACTTGAAGACTTTAGCCCACATCAGTGTCATTCAAAGTCTCCCAGCAAATCTTGTTTCTCCAGGACGCCTATGCTATTACTGCTCCCCCAGTTAATCCATATTAGGCAAATGGAGAATGAAAATCACCTCAATTTTTATTTTATGTGTGTCTGTGTCTTTTCACACATTAAAAACAAAGCTTGTGTCTGTACCTGAATACCGCGTATGGTGATGCAACATGCACTGCACAGCTCCAGGAGCAGCACTGGCAGGTATGAGGCAGGATTATGTGGCCGCTTGCCACAGGCCTGCTCTGTAATGAAGGATATCTTGCAAGGATGTGTTTCTCAGAGGGTGATCTGAGGACCACCTCCACCTGGGATCCTTGTGTGAAAAGTGTGATCCCAGGCCATACCTATTAAACCAAAATTTCTAGGGTGGGGACCTGGAATCTGTCTTCTTAACAATTTCCTTTGGGGGAGTTTTAGTTACCTATTGCTAAGTAACAACCCTTTCCTGGCCCCCCAAACGTTGTGGCTTAAAGCAATAATTTATTATGTCCCAGGATTCTATGTGGGTTGACTAGCAGTTTCTCCTGGGCTCACTCAGGCAGTATCATTCTGATGAAGGCATGGCAAGACTGGAATGTCCAAAATGACCTTATTCACATATTTGTCATTTGGTGCTGGTTGTCACTGGAGTACTGCAGTTCTCCTTTTGGTGGCTTCTCATCCTCCACTCAGCTCCTGAAACGAGGAGTGACTTCCTTACATGGCATTCTCAAGGCAGTGTTCCAAGAAGGCAAAAGTAGAAGCCGCAAGCTCTCCTGAGGCCTAGGCTTTACTTGCACATCGTCATTTCTGCCACATTCTATTGGTCAAAATGACAAGGTCAGACCAGGTTCAAAGTCTGAAAAAGCAGACTTCATTTCTTGAGTCAACTGCAAACCATGTGTATTCACACACACCAACCATATAATACACCCTCACCACAGTGTATTGCTAAGTATACAAGGGCTGTCCGGAAAAAATCCAGCCATAAATGCCTCTATTTTTCATATTACATGGCTCAATACCTTCCAGGCAGCCCTAGTGTGCCCCCCCTAAAGTATACACATTTTAAGAAAAAAATAACTATTAAAATTGTAATACTCCATATATACCAATAACAAAAGATGAATACAAGTCACATTTGACTTCTGCAATTACAAGAGGTGCTCACAGTGGTCACCATCAGTGTCCAGACACTTCTGGTAACCGCTTGTTACAGCGAACTACTGCTCGAGCAGCACTGACCGAAGTGTCCACGTGTATCACTGCGCACGCCGTTTCAGTTTCTTCCTGAAGTACCGCCAGTGCAGCCGGTTTGCTACGGTACACCACACCCTTCAAGGTCCCCCATCAGCAGAAGTCAAGGGGTGTTCAGTCAGGAAAACATGAGGAAAACTCAACCAACATTCCTGAATTTCAAAATGGTCTTGTGCTCCTTGAAGTCCAACCGTGCTTCTTCCATTTTCTTTGTCCTGCTGTTGTCACATGGTGATTCTAGCATTTATTTGATTAACACCATCTTTTGAGCAAATGTCATACTACACATTGCTACTGTAATTGAATTCAACTTCCAAACGTAATAAATTGATAATAAATCTTTAAGTGCGTATATGGTTTTTTGGCAGCCCTGGTATTAGGCACTTAATTAATGCTTTTAGCCTTCATCACCATATCTGCAGGGATTGAAGTGGTTAAGAAACTTCTGGAATATGATATTTGTGGGTTTTGCTTTTACATGGAAGTTTCTTCCTGTACTTGATAGAAACAACTTGGTTTGCTTTCAGGTCCTGAAACTGGGATGTCAATATCATGACATTAAATATAAGGGTCCAACCTCAGCAGAAAAGATTCAGAACCTCATAAAAATAGTGGTAGCTACACTTCCATTTTCAATCTACTTAAAAGCAACTATGCAATTATTTAAGAAAAACCATTACTATAATAGGATTGCATAGTTTGCACGATTTTATTCATATTTTTCTGATCAAAATTTTTCCAAATTAAAAAAAAAGTCACAATTGACTAATGAAAATGTACTTTCCTTTTCCAACACAGTTGACTCTTTAGTGATTCAATAACAGCGAGAGATCCTATTTTAAAATGATAAAATGGTGAGATAGAACAAAGAGGGATTGGAAGCCAATCTGAGGAGTTAGGTACAGATTAGAAAATTAAACTATCATTCCAGGAGGAAGGACTGAGATATCAGATTTGCCTGTAGTTACAAAGCCTGTTGTAAATCAGTGACAAAAGGAGGGTGGCCATCCAATCCATATCCATCTCTCTGCTCCATGAATTCCCCATTGATTTGCAAAATACATGCAATATCGAGAAATGGATATAAAATGAATTCTTGGAAAGTGGCCTCTGACGGGGCTGAAATAGTAATAATTCTTAAGAAAAATAACAGGTTCTGAGTGCAATAGTGGAAATAACCATGAAAATGTCTTTGTAATGAACTAATAGAAAACATGTGATTACAAGCTCTTAACTTTGCCTGCTGCCTCAAGTGAGCGTTTTAAATATATTGTTAAGAGTAATAAATTACTCTGTTTAACATTTGCTTTGGAATTTTTTTTTTCTTTTGCTTTAGACTGAGGGAAAAGTTTGCCAAGTTTTATGTCTTCCTGAGTCAGCAAGTAAATTTCCCATTACTCTCCCCGAGGGTGAGTCACCAGCCCTGCTCAGGGAAGTCTCAGAGTCCTGGACGTCTGGGCAGGATGAGAAACAACATTACAGTCAATCAGTCTAGACAGCTTAGGGGCAGCGACTTGGCCATTTATGGTATCATTTCCCCTTTTTTACTCAGAGATCCTAGAGGGCAAAGGGACAGTCCTGGGAATATCTGTAGGGTTACCAGATTTAGCAAAGAAAAACACAGGATGCTGGTTAAATTTGGATTTCAGATAAACAATGAACCCTTTTTTAGTACATGTATGCTTCATGCAGTATTTGTGACACACTTTTACTAAAAAAAAAAAAATCACCTGAAATGTACGTTTAACTAGACATTCTATATTATCTGGCAACCCTACATATATGGATCTTAATTCATATTATCCACCTTTTATTACCCTGAAGAATTTCAGAGATGAAAGTCTGTTTTCGGGTCAGCTCATCCGGAGTGCACTGGATAAGCCTCGCCCTGGGAAAACCACCTGCGTGATCATGGTATCTCCCCTGCAGTAAGTATTGTTTTCCTGAGTTTTAGAGAACAAAAGTTGAACTATTTTTTTTAATCTTTTATTAATCATGTAATTACTGTCTAACGTCAGAGAAAGCAAAAATTGCCAAGGACAAGAATTCTTTAGAGCAGCACGTCCCAAACTTTAATATGCATATAAACCACATTGGGATCTTGGCAAAATTCACATTCTAATTGAGCAGCGTGAGGTAGGTAGGGCCTGACATTCTGCATTAGCTGACAGCAATGCCGTTGATCGGGGACCACACTTTGCAGTAACAAGGCTTTCAACATTTCTCAAACTTTGCTGCATGTTAGAATCACCTCGGGAGCTTTTACATTTTCTGATGCCCAAGCTGCCGTCCATCGAAACTAAATCTGAATTACTGGGGGTGCAAGCCAGGAGTGAGTATTTTTAAAACCTCCTTGGGTGCGTCCAGGGTGCTGCCCAAGCTGAGAACTGCTGTCTCATGAATCCACGTTGGTGCTGGTTAATGTTTATTATCACTGGGATGGGAGGCGAAACCTTTAAAAAACAAAAGCAGTACGGTGGTCATTATACATTAACTGTCATCGTGAGAGACTGAACTGTGAAGGAGTCAAACTGCAGTCCTTTCAGTGTGTCCACTTTCCGTCTTGCTTTCTAAGCAATTGAGAAAAGCCATGCATTTAGATTTTATTATTTTAACTGTTAGATCACTAGATTAATATTCCAAACTTGGAAATTTTATATTTGTAACATGCATTTTTCCATGAGTCTAAAATAATTTATTTCTCTTAATGTTTCTAATGGAAACCAAACAGCCACCACCTCCGAGTCAGTCTGACTTGGGAAAGACTGGAATTTATCAGCTGTTACTCTTTGTGAGGCTTGGCTAGAGTCAAGGAATGTGACTTAAGGAAGAAAATTAAAATCTTTAAGTTTTTGTTTGTTTTGTTTTCCACATACAGACATGTCAACACATAAGAGTGTGCCTTCAAAGCTACGGGTAAGACAACAGGAGGTGTAGTAACACGTATTTATAAAAAACAGGCAGATACTGACATAAAATTAGCTGTGGGGAACTTCTACAAAAGCCTTGTTTCTTAAGTAAACACTTTTTTCTTTTTTTCTTCTATTACTTTAGTGTCATCCATTTCTATGTCATCTTCTTTAAATCACAATCTTTTCAGCAGAATTGTTTACCTTGAAGAATGCTTTTTGGGTTTCTTATACTTTACACTGGAGTGTTATCCCACAGAATTTTTTTCTTTATCCTTCTTTCTTTCTTTTTTTGTCTACTTCATTCATCATTCATCCTCTTCTCGTCTCTCATTCATGCCTAGCCTACACCCTCCATCACTGCTCAATTCCCCATCTGATGCCCAAACATTCTAAAATCTGTGACTGGATCTTCTACTTGGCTTGCATCCCTCACCAACTCCAGCAGTAGTTATCATGCCTTGGGAAAAAAAAATAAATAAACCTTAAGAAGCCCACACACGCCCCTGAATCTGGGTGGCCCCAACAGCAGGTTGAAATGCTGCCAACATAAAAAGTTGGCTCAGAAGAGGTACAATAAGACCATTAGAGGGTGCATGGCAAATGGTTGTGTAAACATTTAACTGTGGGTTCTGAGTGTGCCCTTTCAAAGAACTTTTGCCTGGGGAGGGCAAAGTGGAAAAGTGGCTCTTAGGCAACAGGAGGAGGAAGTTAACTTGATAATGCCCTGCAAACAAAGTAGCCACCTCAACATATTTTGTTCTAAACAACAGTAGTTTACTCTTCCTGCCATGAGGGGCTTATACACATTTTCCTAAAACTTGGCCCAAAGAATAGCAGTGTAGTGTACGGTGCAATAACAAAGCAGTAGCGAAGCTAATATATATTAAGCACCATGTGTTTTTTATACATTATACCATTGTATCTTTGTAACTACCTCAACGAGTACTATTGTTACTCACATTTTTTTTTTCATTTTAAAAGATTTTTTATTAGAAATAGAGCTAACATACAGTATTATATTAGTTTCAGGGGTACACCATTGTCATGCATCATTTATATGTCAAAAGAAATGTTAACCATGATAAGTCAAGCAACTGACACCATACTACACTATCACAATATTAGTGACTACATTCACGATGCTGTATATTATTACATCCTCATGACTTACTTGTTTTATAAATGAAAATTTGGACCTCTTATTCCCCTTCATCCTTTTTACCTTTTTTGAAATTTTAAATTACATTTGATATTCTATATTATTTTATATTAATTTCATGTGTACAGCATAGTGGTTAGACATTTATGTAATTTAAGAAGTGATCCCTTGACTAGTCTGGTACTCACTTGGCACTATACTTAGTTATTATCATCTCATTGACTGTATCCCCTATGCTTTATTTTATATCCCCATGACTATTTTATAACTATGAATTTATACTTCTTAATCTCTTCACCTTTTTAATCATGCTCCCCAACCCCTTCCCATCTAGTACCCATCTGACACCACTTCTATTTATTACAAATGTTACTGGCTATATTTCTTATAGTATACCCTACATCCTTGTAACTACTTTACGACCAATTTGTACTTTGTAATCCCTTCCTCTTTTTTCACCGTTACCCCCAACCCCACTCCCATTTGGCAACCATCCAAATGTTTTCTGTATTTATATGTTTGTTTCTGTTTTGTTCATTAATTTTGTTCTTTAGATTCCACATGTAAGCAAAATTGCATTGCATCTGTCTTTCTCTGTCTGACATAATGGTACTCCACTCAGCACAATACCTACCAGGCCCATCCATTGCTGCCACTGATGGCAGCTACTCACATTTTAAAGATGAAGAAATTGAAGCTTAGGGCATAGTAACTTGCTTATGATCACATAGATAAATGGATAGCAAAGCCAGGATATGCATCCCAACAAATCAAGTTAGAGGTGAAGCCTTGAGTATAGCTTAGCTACCATGTATTTGAATGTATCCAGGGCCTCCACTATGCTACAAAATCTCGTATAGTTCTTACAGGGAATAATAGGATCCTGAATGACCTTAATTTTAAATATTAATGATAATAAATGAAATAACTCTAGCAGTTTACTCAAAACTGAACCAGTGCTTAAAGATAGTATATGAGGATTTCCGGGTCAAGATGGCAGAGTAGGTAAATTCTGTGCTTACCTCCTCTCACAACCACATTAAAATTACAACTAAACTACAGAACAACCGTCATTGAGAATCATCTAAAGTCTAGCTGAACAGAAGCCCTACAACTAAGGACATACTGAAGAAGCCACCTCAAGACTGGTAAGAAGGACAGAGATGCAGAATGAGCTGGTCCCACACCAGTGTGAGACCATTAAAAATCAGAAGGGAGATGTAGGCTGTGGAGGTTCGTGGGGGTTGGTGAAAAATGGGAAGGGATTAAGAAGCACAAATTGCTTGTTACAAAGTAGTCATGGGGATGCAGGGTATAGCATATGAAATACAGTCAATAATATAATAACTGGTGTCAGATGGGTACTAGATTTATTGGGGTGACAGATGGGAGGAGGGTTGGAGCAGGGTGAAAAAGGTAAAGGGATTAAGAAATTCAAATTGGTAATTACAAAATAGTCATCGTGATGTAAAGCATAAGAGATATAGTCAAGAATATGGTAATAACTATGGATAGTGCCAGGTGGGTACTAGACTGGTCAAAAGGATCACTTCTTAAATGATATAAATGTCTAATCACTATGCCGTACATCTGAAATTAATATAAAATATCATTGAATCTAAACTGTAATTGAAAAATTTTAAGTGGGGGTGGGGGTAAGTGAAGGGGAATAAGAGGTACAAATTTCCAGGTATAAAACAAATAAGCCATGGGTATGTAATGCACAGCATAGGAATATAGCCAATAATATTGTGATAGCATGGTACGATGTCCAGATGTTTGCTGGACTTATCATGGTGATCACCTCTTTAGGTATATAAATGTTGATAATTAGGATGTACACCTGAAACTAATATACTATTTTATGTTAGCTATATTTTAATTACAAATTTTAAAATAAAATTTAAAAAGTTTATTTGAAGTGTTATAGAAGTGAATCACAGTAAGAATTTCATTCAATCTTTCATTTTTTTCCTCAGTCTTTCTGATTATAACAAAAGTCAAGTTCAGACTGGTGCTAATTTGTGTTAACATTTCTACGTACATTTGCTAATCTTCCTTTTTCACAAAGGAGGACAGACTTTGGACTGGGGATTTTTAGTAGACAACAACACCTACTGAGAATTTAGTAATGTTGTTTTATATTCATTTCAAAGGTTATCTTCCATTTATGGTAAATAATTCTGTTTTGTTTTTGTTTTCCATTTATGGCAGGATTATATATCCACTTAAAATAAAATTTAAATACATTTTCTAAAAGTGCATAGCAGAGTTGATATGCATATATGTCAAAAATCATGCAATTTAGGAGTGCCCTGGTGGTGTGGTGGCTGGGCTTCGGCGCTGTCAACGCTGTGTCCTGGGTTTGATTCCCAGCCAGGGAGCTACCCACATAAAAAAAAACAACAAAACAAAACAAAAAACATGCAATTTAGAACTTCAGTGGCTAAAGTCTAGAACACTTTAAATAAATCAACAAGGAAAAAAAAACTAGTCTTATTTCCACCAGTTGCATTAAAATGTTTGAATTAAGGAAGAAATGAGAAGTCCACTTCTAAAGAAAACAGCATGTTAAGTGCTTTTGGATTCCTATAGGATCTGGATTCGAGAGTTCTAGAGTATGGGAAAGATAATTACTCCTCCTTCCCTGATAGGAGGCTGTAGTGTGTCACAGAAGCAGCGCTGGACGCACTTCCAGAGGCTGAAGGTTGGATCCAAACTCTGCCACTAACTAGGGGGGGATTCCTAATATCTTCCTGGAATTCACTTTCTCCATCAAGAAATTAAAGATTAAATGAAGTTGTTTTCTTCTAGCCTTTTAGTCTGTGATGTTACACTCAATTTATCCTCAATGGTCTGCACATTTATTTGTCTTTCTTTCACCTGCTTATATAGGTGACACTTCACATGTAGGTCTGTACACGTAATATATTCTTTGAGAGAATATAAGCAATGTTAATGCTTTATTTTGTAAAATTTCTGTTTTTGTTATTAAAAGTTACCGAACTTAAAGTCTCATTGGGTGTTCAGGAAAGGCATTATTACGGGTCAGCTGCCTGTTACAACCTGATATGACTGTGGGAGAAAATGAGGCTTTCATTTCCTTCACAGCATTCAAAGCAACTAGCCCAAATTCAAGAATACCTGTGGCATTGACCAAACACTGTAATTCCCTGTGTTTGCCTGTTTTTACCCTGGGCACAAAGTACAATTAATAACCACTAGTCACTGAAATACAATGTAATTATGGCCTGAAAGGATGACCAGACTACCTTCCCCTGCCGAATGACTACAAGCAGAGAGACACTTTTCCCAAGTTGCTTACCTGCACAATCAACTCAGCACTGTCGCTGGAATGAATACACGTCCCAATTTCAGTTAATGCCCTTAAATCTTCCAGGTCCTTGTTGCCTGACAAAAATTAAAATCAAATCACACACTGAAAAGACAAAATCAGAAAACATGAGACCAGTCCTTGTTAGCTATATAAGATCATTTAAACCCCTATTGGCATGATTCAGATTTTAATAAACACTTTTTCGAAAGTTCTAGCGTATTTGGAGGAGAGGAGACACATTGTGCCCTATTCCAAAAGTTTGCCTTTGGAATTCACTAGCTTAGATAATCTTCTTTGTGTTCCCTAACATTTTGAGCCCTTCTGCATGAGGTGACATGGAAAGTGTGGAAAGAACAGTATGAGACATTAACTGCATTGACATTCTGGGAATGTAGACATATATACCTGCAAAACAACGCTGTCTACGAGAAGGGCAAAATAATGAGTTTTTCATTAACAATAACCTTTATAGGTCCGCGCACTGTAAACTATATTACTTGAAAACAATGATGAATTTGTTAAATGTCCAATACAACAAAGCTCATACCAAAAGTTTGATATAAAAATATACAGCTCCATGACCTGGATGTGGCATGGAGCAACAGTATTTCTGTGATTTGGTGATTGGCCAGTCCTTTAGACCAATAAACCTGAGCAAATTCTCAGTTGCCATCGTTGTTGAGGTTGGAGTAATCATCCATAAACCGCCCGTTTGTCAGGATTGATAGAATAGTGAGGGAGAAGAGAGAGGAATGGAGCAGAATCCGAACTTTACGAAACAGTAAATACCCTTCAACTCCCTTCTTAAATATCCCTTCTGCGACCCAACGATACATTACTGAGATGATTCAGTAATCCCACCCAGACCCCTACCCCACTCACCCAAATAATAGCGTAGGATAAAATGCAAACCGCTGAGGAGCTTAAGGGAAACTAGCTGAGTTGTACCACTCGTTGTTAAAGCCTCTGATGGAGCTGTTTACTTAGCAATTTATACAAATTGTCCTGCTTACCTTACCGATTTCAAGTCCTTTCTGGTTGTAACTTGTTAATTCCCTAAGAAAAGCAAGGGTTTCCTTTTGTTTTACCTCAAGCCCCCACATATGATTTTTAGTAATATGCCTACTCTAAAGAGATTTTGCCAAGTCCAAAGAGTGAGGTGTTCCTGTGGAATTCATCACTTTAGATTTTGATCTGTAGGGAACTAACGTGGCTTAGTGATGTTTAGGACATAGGGTGGGACAGATGAAGATGAGTTTTGAGCTTCAGTTCTGTCACTTTGTAGCTGAGTGACCTCAATCAAGTTACTTAACCTCAATGACTAAATTTTTCTTTTCCATTTATTCTATCTGGTCTTTTTTTTTTTTTAATTAATTGTTCTTTTTATTGTAATTTTTTGCTTATGTTTTTCTTCTTTTGCATTTACTTATTTTCAAAATATTTATTTTGTAGCCTATTTCATATTGTTTTCTTAAGTTTATGGAGGTGTTAATCTCTCCAATTGCAGTGATTGCTGACTCTTACTCATGAGAAAATATTTTCTCATGTACCTTAGAGTTCATCAGGGGTATCTTTTGCTGTGGAAACTTCCTGTGGTCTTACTTATGGAAGTGCTCCTCCTAACGTGCACTCATTGGCTTCTCCCAGGCATCACTGGGTCCACACTCACATTGTCCAGGTGGAGTTAAGTTTCCTTGAGTTCTTCTGGGAGCTTATGGGCAGACATTTTTCTAGATCTCCTTTAACCAAGGGTGGGAACCTACGGGGGCCTTGGTTCACATATAGGTTTCAGTTTCAAATCTCTGCCTTGTCCCTTGTTCCTGTTAAATGTTAAGGTCCACGACTCTCTGGGCTTTAAGGCCTGTTTCTAACGTATAATCACCCAGGTGCAGACATAGCACTGGCTGACTTTAGCGCACCATGTTTTAGTTCCTTCTCAATGTCTGGTGGTTTTTCATTCTTTTTTGCAAGCTCATCTTAAATATTTAAAATATAATTTATTTTACCTAATAGTTGTAAGTGTTGATAGGAAGGCCTTTCTATTAGTTTAGTACTCCATGCCCCCAGAACCATTTTCTTACTTCTCGAAACTTGGATATTTATATATATGACACGGGGATAGTGATAGCATGTGCCCCATATGGTTTTGGTAAAGATTAAATAAGGTGTAAAGTGCTTAGGGATGTGCCGGGTGTAGCTGCTGCTCTAGCTCCAGCCACCATATGATATTGTGATTTATAATAAGAAATATGAGGGCTATCTGGGGGAAAAAATCCAGCTATTGTTTTTCTATAATGAGAACAGTTACATGGCTGGATACTTTCCAGACAGCCCTAGTATATATTTGGTCTTCATCCTGGTTTCTGACACAGAGCTCCTGAAACCTTGGAATTTCCTAAGTGATCTGGAGCAATAAAGATGTCTTTTGTTTCTGAGAAAAGGCACCTTTCAACCACACCAGAGTTTATAGTAATGACGAGGCTTTTGGAAAGCGCCCAGAGGTGGGGCTGGATCGCCAAGGGCACCAGCCACGACCAAGTGCTGGGGGAGCGGCTGACCTGGGGAGCCCCTTCCCACGTACCCTGCCCTGTGCCTCTCTTCAACCTGGCTATTCCTGAGCTACACCTCTTGTTATAAACGGGGAGTCTCGACACTACGAGGGAGTTCTCGGAGCTCTGTGAGCCACCCTGGCAAATTAACTGGACCCAAGGAGGGGTTGAGGGAGACTGTCTGTGGGAAGCACAGGTGTAACCCGAAATTGCACAACAGGCGTCGGAAGTGGGCGGAGGAGGCAGTCCTGTGGGACTGAACCTTTAACTTCCCTACCTGATGCTGCGCCCTGGCAGACAGGGTCAGACTGAGTTACATTTCAGGACACCCAGATGGCACCGCAGATGTGTGGGAAGCCCACTCACCGGGTGTCAGCAGGGCTGGAGAGTGTTCTGAGTGTAAGCAAAGTACTGAGAGTAGAGACACCACAGGAGAGCGATAGGAACGTGTTTCTTTCCTTTATATACCATATCTATGCTCTAGAGAGCAGAAAAGAGGGAGAGAGGAAAGGAAAAGAGTGAACATCCCACACTAGTTGGCTTTGCAGGACGTTTTCTGGAAGCTTCCGTACAATATTCAGCTTCTCTCTCATTTGTCAGAACTTAGTCATATGGCCACACTTAGCTTCCAAGGAGGCTGGGGAATACAGCATGTTTAGCTGGATGAATTAATAAATCAAATTAGTGCCCAACAAGAGGGGACCCGTGGCTCCTGGCCAGGCATTGGCAGTCTTTGCCACATCTATACAGTGTGAGCACAGCTATGTACTTTTAAAGTAGAACAAGGCCTGGGGAACGAGACAGACATAAACACACACACATTTTGATTGAGACCTAGGCTTGGAGAAGACTCAGAGCTAAGGAAAGGGTAAGGAAGGGCTGGCTCAGACAGTGTGTGTGGGGGGGTACGTGGTAGAATGCAGGCATTCAGTCTAGAGGACTTAAAAATGTTGAGAAGTTGGGACTAAGAAAGAAAATAATAAAGGCATGTGTCTCAAATGTGGGGATCAAGGGCTTGAATAAATGTTTTCCAAATATGTATGAGTATATCTTCTTTGTCTTTCTCTGTCGTCCAGCCTCCCTCACTGGGCCACTTATAGGTCCTCATAGATGTCATCATCTTTCTCTCTTTTGAAACACTTACCTCACTTGTAAGTTAACATTTGTCCAAGATATAGCTTGGTAGGAGAAATTCCATCAACGAAGGCACACTGACCTTTTTTGTAAGGATTATAGCCTCATGCCTGGCATGGTGCCTAGTATATAATAAACAACAACAAATATTTTATCAATTAATAAAATGAACACGTAGAGGACATACTGAAAGGAAAGGAATGCTGACAGAATACATAACAAGACGAGGTTTCTGGAATGGGGCCTGTCCAAGAAAAAAGATACATGAATTTGGGAGGATCACATCTTCCCAGAATAGTATTTGCTATGAGCAATTGCAAATTGCAAGACACCAGTTTTCTTGTAATTATACATTATCATTCTGTTCTGCTTCACCTTAGCTTGATCTTACATGTATTCTTTTACTGTATCTCCATGTAACTAAATTACCTCGTTTCTGCCTGACCTGGGCCTCCTTCTCCCGGGCCCCAACCCAGTCCTGTGAAATATATGAATTATCAGCATCTGACTGGAGTCCAAACAAGCATTGCCAAGATTCACAGGAGGATGGAATATTCCTTTCTACTTTGTGATACTGCTACTTGTGGGTTGTGTGACCTTGGGAAAGTTACTGCTACTTATGGGTTGTGTGACCTTGGGAAATTTATTCAACTGACTTTGCCTCAGCTTCCTGATCTGTAAAGTGGGAATAATATTCAACCCCCAGGTCAGGGTTGTTGAAAGGATTATATGAGGTAAACTACATAAATCCCTGGAGCAGTGACTGTCTCTTAATGTGCACTCAACATAGGATAACAATCATTACGTGCTCCCAGGACAGCATGCCAGGAGATGGTGCCCTCATTTTCCGTGGGTAGCCAAGCCCCTTCCTCAAGGAAGGCAGCACAAGAGAGCTGCTGAGAGGGAGGCTGTGGCAGCAGTGGCAGCGGGGGAAGAGGATGGCGGGGGGGCGGGGCTGGGAGAGGGATTTCCAGGGCCCCGCAGCCAGTGTGTGGCAGTACCATGAGGTGCTAAGGTAGGAGAGGGGACAGAATCCCACCCATACTAGTTCTGGCAGCACTTCCAGGATCAAGTGTGTGGCAGAGAAAATTTGACTTGAGAGAGAGGCAACAACTCTGGCTGCAGCCATGTGAGTCATAGGTGCTGGAGAAGAAACAGTACTGACTCAATGGATTTGAGAGAAAGGGAGTTTCCTTAAGGGCTAGCTCCTGAATTAGCCACTGTTTACCTACGATAAAATATACCACACTTGCAAGTTAGGCTAGGCAAAAACAAAATGCAGAAAACCCTCAAACACAAACTAGTGTAAGAAAGGCATTCCCTGGCTCACGTAACTGAAAAATCCAAGGATAGGAGGCTCCTGGCTTCCATCTGTCTTTTAACCAGACTCTAATCTCTGTCTGAGGACCCAAGCTCACTCAGGCTTCATTCTAAGGCTCCTCGTGGTGACGAGAGAGCTGCTGCTGCCCTGGCCCTACAACCTTTCTGGTTAGAATCCAGCAGGAGAGGAGTCTGTCACCTTGGTGCCTCCAGCAAAAGTTTGAGAGTCCCAGTAGCATGGTGAACTTGCTTCTTAATTAGTAACAGACACCATATAAAATGATGCTCTGGCCAAGTCTGGGTCACATAACACCCTCCAGAGCTGAAAGTAGAATTAGCTGCATAAGAACACATGGACTGAGAGTGAGGAGGGGGTCAATCCCCAAATATAAATTGTGTGCTTGTATCAGACACAGGGTAATTAAATGTTGGGCAGCCAGGAAAAAAATGCTTACTACACTTCCATCCAATCTTGCCATGTGATGTGTGGACACTGTTGAAATGCTACTGTGCATTATACACGGTAGGAATCCTGAGAAAACATAACCTTGCTTTGGCATCAGGTACAAAATTCCCCTAAGGGTAAAATGGTACTGGTATTTATTCCACACTCCAGTTTGGACAGGCCTGGCATTACCAGGCTATACTACTCATTAGCATATAACTCAGTGTGGTTTCTAGTATGTACGTGTGTGTATGTGCATGTGTGTGTATAATCTCCATCTCCTGTCTCCTCACTCTATCACAAGCTGCTGGAAGACAGGGGTCTAGCTGGGTGCCCTACATAATGTCAGTATTAATAAATTATTTTGTGCAATGATTCATTCACTTAAGGGCTCTGTTTCCAGTCAGATCTGACATAGTCAGAAGCAGTGGAGTTTCCGTTGGCTTCAAAACAGGAATTATAATTCTTTTTGGCAAGTGTGAAATCATCGTAACTCATGTTCTTTAGAAACATATTTTGAACAACATCCTGCTGACTGGAAAGATGTATACAACCCCTCAACAGAGTAATTACTCACTCAACACAAGGTTTTAAATGGAAACAAAAGTTCAGGTTGTTAATTTTGAACACTTACTGGTCTGTTTTTAGCTGATAGGCCCACGCTATTATTCTGTTGAACACAGACAATTTTTCTAGAGTAGGACAGGGAATTTCTTTCTTTTCTTTCTTTCTTTCTTTCTTTCTTTCTTTTTTTTTTTTTTTGTAACTGAGGTGTAAATTCATCAATTTAAGGGTTGAGAAGTATCCATTTAAATCTGAGGCTCTGAACTGGAGCTCTGATCCTGGGGATAGAAGTTTGTGTGTGTGTGTGTGTGTGTGTGTGTGTGTGTGTGTGTATGAGATAGAGACAGAAGGAGAAAGAGAATGATGGAAATTGACTAATTGTCTGGGGGACACGGAGTTCAGGGAGATACAAGAAAGTTCCAAGAAGCAAAACCAGAGTTTAACCAAGACGTACATCTAAAGGGAATAAACAGACAGGATGAAGTCGGGCAAGAACTAACAGGAAGTAGGGATAACAATACTATCTGCATAGCACTTACTACGAGGTGAGGTCTACCTAAGGGCTTCACACAGGAACGTGTATTCTCTAATCTGGGCTGCAGGTTTCATGAGGATAGAGACTATGTTTATTTTATGTAGACCCTTGCTTAGTAAATATTGTTGAATACTAATGACACTAGATTTGCCAAAACAAGGCAAGTTGGATCAAGCACAGGGTCTCAGGGGGCAGATACAGAGGCATTCCCTGAATAGCTAAGTAAAATTGCTGACACTTCCTATGGGGTGTCCAAGCCGGGGTTGTGGTTGAAGAGAGGCTGGTCAAGTGTGTGAAGACATATCAGATTCTACCCAGATTTTGTCCATGTTCCAAAGATAATTTAAACTTTGCTTTTCGTTAAAGCAGCCAACAACAGCTGAATGACTGTGGCACTATAAACATCAGTCCATGTGTATTTCTCTCTTCACCTTATCCTGCTTTCCCTCCCTCCTCTACCCTACTCAAGTACCTCAGGGTATTCTGGGACTCCTAAAGTAGATGCAGTCACATCTGCTTGCAGTAAATCTGGCCGGAGTTAGTTATCTGGTGTTAGGCTTGTGTGGGGATAACTTTCTGGAATTTTGTATTGGGAACAGCATGAGAGGCAACTGTTCTCAGTAACCAAATGCTGTGTATACACCTACTTCTTTTCATAACACATTGCTCTTGATTAGTGCCAACTCAGCATGTCCCAAGAGACACTCATTTTAGTCTGCCAGACTTGCATTTAATCAGCAAAAAATGTTTTCATTCCCATGCTAATGCCTTCAATGTTACACAGCCTCTATCATGTTTTCCTAGTTAAGTGAGTTGTCCTAGTGGTGCACTGAGCCTTTTAAAGGAAAAAACCCCACGCATTCATGGGCTGGAAAATGGGAGTGAGGGAGGAGAGAAGGCATCTCTAGACAGGAGACTTTATCACTTCAATATACAGTTTACAATGGAAAAAACAAGTCAATAAAAAAATAGAACAACTAGATGATACTTTTTGCTATTTGCAGAAGGCCATCTAGATTTTGCAAAGCAATCTGGGGTTTCATTAGTGACACACAATCACGTAACGTTTTGATCACACAGTAACGATCTTCATTTGCAGGCGATCGAACCAATAATAACCTATTGTGACAAAGAGAAACTTTGAGTTATTAAATTGCTGGGGGTGGAGAAGTGGAGTATGAATTGGAAAGGTTTAAATAGCACAGCAATATGAAAAGGGCCATAATACTTTTGACTTTGTAAACAGGTGCATTCTAGAGGGAGACTATTTTTGAGTTCTAGTTCTACCACTTACTGGTTGTGTGAACTTGGATAGATTTTTAAACCTCTCTGCACCCTAGTTTCCTTGTAAAGTGGAGATAGTATTAGTACATGCTTCATAGAGTTGTTGAGATGACATCTGAGTTAATACACAGGAAAGCCTTGAAACAATGCCCTAGCTTACTGTAAAATTCAGTCATATATTGTCCCCAGTGCTACCGTTATTATTACACTCATGAACATTTGTAAATTCCTCTATATTAAATCACTTTTCTTCTATTCCTTGTTCCATGAATCCAGTTGTGATGACAGATTGTCCTGTTTGGAATCTGTCATCTTCATCAAGGCTAATCCTCATGTTTTCGTGTGGAGGGACTATAGGTTCCCCAAGACCTCAGGTCTCTGCCCTGTCACTCACTTTTCTCCTTGGAGGCTATGGCAGAAGGGCCTGGGCTGAGTGGTTAGAGGTGTGTGGGCTTAAGGTATGGATTTTAGAGTCATATGCATAGAGATAATAGTTGAGAACCCTAAGGGAGTACAGGAAGCAAGGTGGCCTGATGAACCTCATTACCATGTTTGCTTATAGCAGATGGGAGGAAGAAGAGAGGCTGGGGAAGGATGCACGGGGAAAGCGCAGTGACCCAGAAGTCAAGTGATGCCAGTCACAGTCTCAGGGGAGGAGAAAATTGCAGCAAGGAGGGGGATATTCAACATTGCTCAATGATCCATAAAGACGTGTGAGAAATTGTAGGCTTTGCCAGTTACAAGGTAATTGGTGACCTTGAGACAACAGTTTCAGAAAGAGAATCAAGGGTGAAATCAGAGTCTGAGGAACTGAGGAGTGAGTGGGTGTAGGAGAAATGGAAGCTGTGATGGTAGCCTACTTTCTAAAGACGTTTCCCCAAGAAGAGAAGAAAAAACAGGCACTAACCAAAGCAGCAGTAAGGTCAAGGGAAAGATATTTATAAGGAAGAAGAATCTTTGTAGAAATTCAAACAGGGAAAACAAATGAAAACACCAACAAGAGAGGTCCTCGGGGGGACGAGAACATAGAGAAAACAGGGAAGAATGGGAACAGCGGCTAGGCTGAGCTCGGTAAAGGCGTAGACGAGCATCTTTCTTGGGGGCAAGAGCAAAGCAAGGCAGTGGGCAGATTAAAATTACCAAGACACATTGATATAGAGCAGGTGGAATTGCATCAGGTCTCTCCAGCAGGTCTTGACTCTTTCTGATAAACAAGAAAATGACCACTATATTCGCAGGGGTTTCCAGGAGTGGAGTGGGAAAACGAGGAATCACGTGGAAGAGCCACTGCAGGAGGTTGACCATAGCTGAGTACAATAATGTCTGGGCAGTAATAAAATTAGAGACTGAAAATAGATCTACTCTGCTGCCTTCCCATAGTATTACAATACCCGCCGTCTCGGGACTGATAGCAGGTATCCTTAAGCACTGATTTTGAGGGTTCTTTAGTGGATCTCTCCAGAATGTCAGGGGGTTAGTATCTATTGATTTCAGTTTAGGGAATAAGACAACAGAGAAATACCATTTAACATTTTGTTATACAAATGATGCTGCAATGAGCACCCTTGTAGATGCCTCATTATGCATACGTGAAGTATTTTCTAGGATGAATAGGAAGATATAAAATTGCTCCCACTGACGGCACATTTTATTATTATTATAATAATTATTATTTTTTAATGTGGGTAGCTCCCTGGCTGGGAATTGAACCCAGGCCGCAGCGGTGACAGCACCGAAGCCTTAGCCACTACAGCACCAGGGAGCTCCTGATGGCCCGTTTTAAATGCTATGGAATGTTTCAAACAGCATTACCACTTTACACTCTTATTAGCATTAGTAGTTTATAAAAAACTTTTCCCTATTTCCTATCGAAATTCTGACAAAATCACATTTTTAAATATTTGCTAATCTGGCAAGTGAAAATATATCTCATTGCTCTTTCAATGTGCATTTTCCTGTTTACAAATAAATTGACCATCTTTTCAAATGTGTGTAGATCATTTGCATTTAATTTTCTATGAGTTTCTTGTTCATAACTTTTGCTTGCTTTTCTATTGGATTGTTCAAGTTTCCTTAATTTGTAGAAATTCTCCATGTAGTCTGGATACTAATTCTTTTATTGCTATCTATGTCTATCCTTTGTCTTTTTGCTATGTTGAAGGTCTCTATTGTAGGAAACAGTTTTTCATTTGCACAGAACTTTTTGCATTCTTTGGGTCTTAGGATGGTTTACTGGCAATACAGGAAGCCCTTTACACACTTTCATGAAGAGTAAGGAGAGGAATGCTCAACTTCTCAGATACATTTCAGTCCCTAAGTCTGAGGCCATGATTTAAATGTCCATGACTCATTCCTAAGAGACTTTCTGGCAACTTGAATTTTAACTGGGTGAAGAATGTTACTACCTTTGCTGAGACAGGATGTTAGCCTATTGACACGTTAACAGTGATTATGTTCTCTGATTAAATGTTTTTGGGGAGTTCCCTGGTGGTATACTGGCTAAGGTTTCTGCACTGTCAACGCTGCAGCCTGGGTTCAATTCCCAGCCAGGGAACTACCCACATTTAAAAAAAAAGTTTTTGCCATTCATTTTTATTAAAGGAAATGAGATGTATAGGCAGAGTAAACAATGTTTGAAACATAGCACATGGCCCGCGCTTTGGAAGAACTTTTACGGAGGGCTTTGGGGAGCAAGGAAGAAGCTTCAGGGCAATTTTCTCTTTGTTGGGAAGGAAGAAAAGAGAAAAGACACATGGGGAATATTCTCAAACAAACTTTGATTTTTTCCCCCTCTTCTTAGCCTAGAGTTCTTTGAGTCCTCTAATATTTGGGCTTCATGCTTAGGTGAATATTAAAACGTGATCATTTTCCACTGAAATCAGATGCTGCTTTGATCATTCCCTTATTAAAGCAACCTTAAATAAGCAGTTCTATAGCTATAATTCAATAGATCTTTTCAAACATTCCGCAGCAGAGTCCTCCTGTGAGATTGAAAATCAGGGGATTACAAAGAACGTTGGCATAAAAGCCTTGTCTTTTGCCATGTGTTAAGCTGGGAGAGTTTGTTCAATCCTTGTTAGTAGTTTTTAGTTTTTGAGAGGGAAATATTTGAAGAAAGCAGATGTTGATGAGTCACATTTAAGCTCTTATAGCTTGAAACACATTTTTTATTTTTATTATATGTGATGCTATTTTCTGGAAGGTGGCTGGCTAAAATCCCTATTTGGTGAATTTTCCTGTGTTGTCAATACCAAAGAAGTGAACTAAATTATCTGTAAGAACACTTCAAACTTCTGTATTTTTATGAGCTTTATGTCCTTTTTGCTTTGGGCCAGTCGTGTAGCCACTAGGTGATACAGCCTCCAGCCCCTTTACCCTCCAGCTACTTCTTTAAATCATTGTTCAACCATTAACATGAAGGACTTAAAAAGAAGGAGAAAACTTTCAAAGTGTGAGAATGGCAGCAACAACACTTATTGTTTGACGCGTAGTTACAGATTGCATTCGTGTATTAGACTAACCACAAGCAGACAGACCAAGTAACCATAAGCACGATCAAAGCTGAAGATAAGCACTCGGAAGTTTCCCTGCAACAGAGGATGAAGACCTGACTGAGGAGTCAAAAAAAAGCTTCTCTCTGGACGGACCCAACCCCGAGCTAAGATCTGCAGGGTGAGAGGCGTTACAAAGTGCCACAGTGGGTAGGGTGACTGTGGTTAAGAGCATTTCGGCGGAACAACAGCTCACGGGGTCCTGCCGCAGAAAGGAGCACAGCGTGTTCAGGAGACTCGGAGGCAGGGGACGCATCCCAAGGTTATGACAGCTTACCGAGTAGTGTGCACCGTGCGGCCACCGTAAGCGCACAGTGGCAAGTATGCGAACTTTATTGTCCGATTTTATGACAGCGCTGGTGGCCTTTCCAGGAAAGGACTTCCAAAATTTCACTGAAGGGTGGACTAGATGCTGCGTCAGTGCACAGCTTCCCAAGGGGAGTACTTTGAAGGTGACCGTAGTGATATTCAGCAATGAGGTAGGTAGTGCTTTTTCTAGGGCAGCGGTTCTCAACCTGTGGGTCACGACCCCTTTGGGGGTCAAATGACCCTGTCACAGGGGTCGCCTAAGACCATCGGAAAACACATATCAGATATTCACATTATGATTCATACAGTAGCAACATTACAGTTTTGAAGAAGCAACGAAAATAATGTTATGGGGGTCACCACAACATGAGGAACTGTATGAAAGGGTCGTGGCATTAGGAAGGTTGAGAACCACTGTTCTAGGGCAAGTTGCAAACTTAATTGTCCGACCTCGTATTAGGTTATTGAATCCTCACATCTAACCCTATGATGATGACTACTTTACGAATGAGCAAAGCAAGGAAAACCTGCAAGGACGTATAGCTAATGATAGTCAAGAAAGGTGGGAGCTGACCCTGGGCAGTCTGTCCTCAGACAGCACACTCTTAAGGACTAGACATCATCTGCTTATCTGTATGACTGCCAAGTGCCTTGTTGCCTCCTAAAACCATTCTCTTCTTCCTTCTCTAACAGAGTCCCTTATGATACATTAGGGGGGAAAATGCTCTTTTAACAAACATGATACAGTCCCTGAATTAACAGGAAAGTAGAGAAACTGGTGGAACTCTCTGAGACCAATTACTGAAACTGCCTTTTCTTCAACAAGTAAGAGCATGGAAGTGATTTTGTGGCCAGTGAACATGGAACACTTAAGATATGCAGCAACCGCCGTGTAACTCTAGATCCCTGAAGCTGGTGCATGGAAAACGTCTCCACGGCTGCTATGGGGCAGGGTTATAATCAGTCCTGAACCGCTAACGTAATTACAGCAGGAAAAATAGGCCACTTTCAACAAAGATGCAGAATTTCTCCGATTTACATTTAAAGTGTTTGTCACTTTCTTGGCATATGTTTCTCCTTTCATCATTGAACTGTACGAGAGATCATGTGTTTCAAGTTTGCCTCATTCTCATTTGGACTGCAATCAAATTCCACAGTGTTCTTTTGGATGAAGGGGTTTCCCTGAAGTTAAATGGAGTTTCCTCCTCTTTTTGTGAGATCTAAAGCAGCAGGATTTCAGTTCCTCACTCACCGCTCATCACTTTAATCACTCCCTTCAATATACTCTCAGTTTCTTGCTACTTGCTTCCCCCATCTTACTTTCTTAGCAGATAATAAAGCAGCACTTCTATCATCTTTTCCACGTGGCAATCACTGTTCTAAGCAAGGTATGTCTATCCACTCAACTCCAGCCCCACTCCAGCTGCCCTGTGCCACCTGAGACGGGGTGGGGCCAAAAATGGAGAAGCACTTGTGAGGTTCCCTGTTCAGAGGCACAGGTTCTCTAAAAGACTGAGACCCAATCAGAGGATTACAGAATGCTTTCCTGCTCCACACCTCACCACCACATTACTAATGGCCTATTTATGGCAGCTTATTTTACCCGGTATATCATATCTAGCTATCAAGAAATAATTTTTTTTTGTTTTGGTTTTTTGCTTTTTGGTATGTGGGTAGCTCCCTGACTGGGAATCGAACCCAGGCCGCAGCGCTGACAGCGCCAGCGCCAAAGCCTTAAGCCACTACACCACCAGGGAACTCCCTCAAGAAATAATTTTAAGAGCTACTAAAAGGCAAAAAAAAAAAAAAAAAAAAATACAGTTTGAAGAGACAGCAAGCATCAGAACTGGACTCAGCTATTGCAAGAATGTTGGAATTATCAGACCAGGAATCTAAAATAAATATGATTAATATGCTAAGAGCTCAAATAAATAAAGTAGACAAAGCATGCAAGAATAATTGGGCAATGTCAGCAGAGAGGTGGATATTGTAAGAAAGAATGAAAAAGAAATACTAGTGTTCAAAAGACACAGTAACAGAAATGAACAATGTCTTTGATGGGCTTATTGCTAGACTGGACACAGCTTAGAAAAGAATGTGTGAGCTTGAGGACATCTTACTAGCAACCTCCAAAACTAAAAAGCAAACAAACAAACATCAACCCAGAACAGAATATCCAAGAACTGTGAGACAACTATAAGAAATGTAACATACACATCATAGGAATACCTGAAGGACAAGAAAGAAAAATAAAAGAGGGGACGAAACTACAGATCCCATGGACATTTAAAGGATAATTACACCCTTCACAAAAATGAACTCAGAATGAATCATAGACCAAAATGCAAAATTATAAAACTCCTTGAAGATAACATAGGAGAAAACCAAGATGACCTTGAGTACGGTGATAACTTTTTAGATACATCAAATCCATGAAAGAAAAAATTAATAAGGTGGATTTCATTACAGTTAAGGACTTCTACTCTGCAAAAGACAATGTCAAGGGAATGAGAAAACAAGCCTAAGAGTGGAAGAAAAATATTTGCAAAAGACACATGTGCTAAAGGACTGTTCTCCAAAATATACAAAATATTCTTAAAACTCAACAATAAGAAAACCAACCATTTTTGATATGCCTTAAAAATGACTCAAAGACTGAACAGACATCCTGTCAAAGAAAATATACAGAAGGCAAATATGCATATGAAAAGATGTTCAACATCATATATTATTAGGGAATTGCAAATTAAAATAAGAATGAGATACCACTACACACCTGTTAGAATGGACAAAAGAATCCAGCAACACTAAATGCTGGTGAGGATGGAGGAACAGGAACTGTCATTGCTATGGTACAGCCACTTTGGAAGATGGTTTAGCAATTTCTTACAAAACTAAACAAAGCTTAGGGTAAGATCCAGCAATTGCACTACTTGGTATTTACTCAAATGAGGGTTGAAAAGTTTTATATCCACACAAACACTAGCACATGAAGATGTGTATGGCAGTTCTATTCATAATTGCCAAAATGTAGAAGCAACCAAAATGTCTTTGAGCAGGTGAATAAATAAATAAACTATGTTAATTCTAGAAAATGGAATATTATTCAGTGCCAAAGAGAAATGAGTTATGAAGCCATCAGAAGATGTGGAGAAACCTTAAATGCATATTACTAAGTGGAAGAAGGCTGAAGAGGAAGCATACTGTATGTTTCCAACTGTGTCATTCTAGAAAAAGCAAAACTAAGGAGACAATAAGAAGACCCCCGTGAGGGTGGGAATATGAACAGGCAGAGCACAGTGGACGTTTGGAGAATTGGTTCTGTAAAAAGCAAAACCGTGGAGAAAGTAAAAGTATCCGTAGTCGCCAGGGGCTGGGGGCAGGAGGGGTGAATGGAGGGAGGATGAAGCGATTTTAGGGCAGTGAAACTACTTTGCATGACATCATAGTGGTGGATCCGAGTCATTCGTCATACGTGTACATTGGGGATAATGATGTGCCAATATAATTTTATTGATTGTAACACATGTACCTACCACTCATTACGGGGTTTGATTTTGATACTGGGGGAGCCCTGGGGGTATATAGGAAATCTCTATACCTTCTGCTTAATTTTGCTGTGAACCAAAACTGCTCTAAAATAGGAAGTCAATTTAAAAACAACACAAAAACAAAATCAAAGCAAAGAACCTGCCTGGACCTCACATTCCCTTCCATTGGCCATTTCTCTGCTCCCTTTTAGAGAAAAAAACTCTAAAGACAAGCCTGTGCTCACTGGCTGTCTCTATTTCCCCTCTCGCCACCAGGCTTTTGCCCTCACTAGTCCACTGAAATGTGGTCATTCTCTGTCCTCGTTTTACTTAAAACATGAGCAGCTTTCAATAAAGTGATCACTTCATCTTTCTTGATAACACTCACTTCACTTGGTTTCTGGGACACCCATGTCTAATGTCCTCCCCCTCCCCTGTGGGCCACTCCTTCTCATCTCCTTTGCTGACTCCCCCTCATGTCTCCAAATGCTAACCGTTGGAGTGCAGGAGCTCAGGCTTTGGTTTGCTTTGCTGTATCTACACTCCCTTTCTTGGTGACCTCATTCAGACTCAAGGTGTTAAATACTATTGGTAACTGAGGATGCACTGGTTCAAAACACCCAGCTTATGGACTTGTGAGGATTAAATGAGTTAATACGTATGAGGCACTTGAAACTGTGTCTGGGACAACGGACTCCGTATAGTCAGCTATAACCATGTTAGCCGTCTAACAGGCATCACAAACATCGCATGTTCCAAACCAAACTTCCAAGTTTTCTACCTTAGCTGTCCCCTCGTGCAGCCTTTTCTAACATCCTTAACACTTCGCTTTGTGTCCTGTTCCCCATCTAGTCTCTGAGAAAATTCCGTTGGTTTTACCTTCACAATATATTCAGATTACATATCTTCCCAATATGGCACCACTATCTCCTTGTCCGAGGTACAATCCACCCGCTGTATTGCAAACTTGCCGATCAGTCCTTTCTCTTTATTTCCCCTCGGTCTCCTTCAACATAGCAACCAGAGTGATCCTTGTAAAACGTAGGTCAGATCAGCTCCCTCCTTTGTTCCGAATCCTCCCGTGCTATCCATCTTACTTAGGGCAAAAGCCATGCCCATGCAATGGCCTAGAAGCCCTAGATTAACTGGCCTTTGCTCTTTCTCTGATTTCTTCTCTTACCCCTCTCTGTCTGGTTCACCCTGCTTTAGCACACTGGCCTCCTTGTTACTTCTCAAATATTCCAAATATACGCCTTCCTTCATTACTTTTGCGTGCGATTTCCCCCTGCCTGGAATGTTCTTCCCCCGGGTAATCTCAAATGTCTCCGCTCACCCCTTCTTGCCTTCTTCACTCTCTCTCTCAAAGAATTTCTCTCTCTCCTGCATCATCAGGACCACTAGGGGAGGACTTTGCCTGTAGATTAAGTCAAAACTTCAAAACCAGGTTCTGATGACATGCTTTGAGCATCTAGATCAAAGCATTACCTAACGACAGCCCTACCCTTGGATATGACACAATCATGCTCTTTAGAGTTTATTACATCGGGCAAAAAACAATAATTTATTATTGCTCATATTTTAATAGAAATAGAATATGATGATGCATGTTAGCAGAAAAAAGTGTTAACTTGTATAAAGGATGGAGAAATGCATTGTTTAGTGTTTTCTTCCAGAGAAAGAAATGTATGTTGTACAACACGAGGAGAAGAGCAGGAAGGAGCCAAAGGGAAAGAAGCTGATGGGGATAAGCTGTCAGGCTTCGTGCCAAACACTTCTCAGGCAGAGCCTTCAACACTCAGCGTCCTCTGGGCGAGACTTTTCTCCCCACATTTAACGGATGAGGAAGGCCGGAAAGTTAAGGGCATCCAGCTTTTAAGAGAAACAGTCAGGGTTTGCGACTAGGGATGTGTTACTCCAAAACCTGTCCTCTTGCCGTTTTCACCATGCTGGGTTTGGTCTTTGCATCTTTCTACAATAAATAAGTACTGTTTATTGAGTCAGTGAGTGAAGCCAGCAACCAAGTGGGAAAAAGAATTCTTTTCAGTCTGCAAATGTCAAGGGTGAGAAGATGTATTTGTGTTCTTACCATTAAACTTAAAATCCTGCAACTTAGGCTTTTGTAGAAATATGAGGAAGAAAAAAAAATTCCCATCCGCAGTTCTATGGAGTTAAAGAATGATGCCATGATACTGCACATGGAGACAATGTTCCACCTATTTCCTGGAACCCACTTATGACAGGGAAGTATACGAATCAACTCTAAGTAGAATTATTAGCTCGTTGGTTCCTACCAGATGCAGTGCAATTTTGTTTCTAGGGTAAGGATTAGTTTAATGGGCTCCCTGAACTTGCTTTTTAGTGAGCAAACATTTTTTAATAAATATATGAGGGCTGTCCAGAAAAAATCCAGCCATAAATGCCTCTATTTTTCATGTTACATGGCTGGATACTTTCCAGACAGCCCTCATATGTCTAAAAAATTATGATTATTCACTTTTGCATTGTGGTTTAAAGTGTATGCATTAGAAAAATTTAAAGAAAGGTAATTTGATATTTATCCCAAGAGAGATTTACTTTAAACTACAGTAAAAAACCTGGTGAATTCACTCAAGCAAACATTATTTATTAAGTGCCTATTGGTGCTTTGAACTCCGCTGGATACTATGGACAAACACAGCATGGTGTACTCAAACTAGTCCATAGCCTCCAGAAATCCGTGAGAGACCCTTCTTCTTTTGTGAGTTCCCAGGCAATGCAAAAGCTATTTGGGATGAGCTATATCCCAGGCACAAAGTAGTCATTTGAGTTGGCCAGCTCACCTTCTTCTCGGGACAGTGAGAACCGAAATAAGAGTAGGGTATTCCCTTTTCAATGCTTTGCATAACCAACCTACGTTTAATCCTTTAAATGTATTCTAAATTATTCTGTCTTGCACATTATTTTTATTGCTATTCTTTAAATTTATACCAAAATACTTTATATTCCCAGTACTGAGATACTAAGAAATAATAGATACAAAATTTTTCTTAAGGATTTTGATTGGGACAGTTGCTTTACCAAAGTTTATTGCTGATACTCTAGCTTACTCTAGTGGATATTAATTCAATATCCACTTTACTTTTAAGATTCCACGTTCAGTTTATTTGTGCTGAAGATGTGCTCATCCCTATGACATTTTGTGCTGTGATAATTAAAACAATACTTTAATCTATATAACATCGTTTGCTTTTGGTTTCTCAAGAATTTATAATAGCAGTCAATCTCCATTTGGCGCCACCAGTGTGTTACCATGCTTTCCTTTCATATAACAAGGAAGTTTTTCATGGTGTTATATCATACAGTTAAAAGATGCCAAGAAAAAGTTTATTCAAGTCCAAATCAGCCACACCTTGCAATACACATATACAGCAGTGTCTTGTGGGAAAAACACTTGGCAAATAATACTGTAATACAGCTGGGGGAGGAGGAGGGATGACACACTGGCTATGAATTTTTACTTCTGAGGCCAAGAGGGCCCTTGTGCTTGAACTTCTTTGCTCTCCAATTCAATTTGGGTTTCTGAAGGTCCAGATTCAAAAAATCTTTATTAGTACAGACAGCCATACCTTGCTTGTATGGTTTCTGGTGATTGTGTAAGGCATCTATGATTGTTGTGAATGTATGAAGAATCAAGACTACCAGGTAATTTTATTCTTTCTTCTTTATCCAGTTATGAAATATACAACCTTTGTCTGTGCATAAGAAGTATGGGGGTAAGGATGGAGGAATGTAAAGAGAGAGAAACACTTCTTCTTTCTGTGTTTAAACATGGGATGCCAAACATATTAACACCTTCCAACTTAATGAGAAATATTAAGCTTCAACATGTCATTTTGCTGTATTTTCATAAAGAGAAATGTAAGGTAATGGTTGAAAGACATACATAGTTGATAGAATTTAACTTAAAATTGGAATAGATTTTTTTTAAATTTTAATGTTGAATATCTGAAATAATTCAAGAATAAATTGTGCATATTAATAATGGGCATGTATAACTTAATTGCTTCAAAAATTTCAATTAAGTTAATTAGACAGTATTATTTAATTCCTTTTGTGGGTTATCTAATTCAATAAATATGAAAGAATTTCATCAATGTAGTTAAATCCAATCTAATTAATGCTCTGTAAATGGGCTAATGTCTATCACATTACAAGCATATATTTTTGAGAGATGAATAACAATATGTTTCAAAGTAACTGCTGAGTAATTCATTAAGAATCAGAGGAAGCTGGGGTGGGTGGGATATGAAAGTAAGGAAAAAAGTCCACTTTCGGAGATCATAATTCGGCCCTTTTTGATGGCATAACACAGCCAATAGAAATAACCTGGCAACCCTTGGGGTTTGACGAAACTAACTGCTAAAGATCATCTCCGGTAACACTCCGTAGGCATCAAGGGCTTCTCAGCTGTTTTAAGCAGCAGGAGCCGATTAGCTCTTTGCTGTGTGGAGTCTTTCTTGAACCATCTCAGAAATAAGCCTCACTGGAGTCTTCTGCCTGCACAAGTCACCTCCACACCTCAGGACTCCAAATTGCACTTTCCAGCCTAATCTAAAGGCCAGAAGTTCTAATTTACGTAAGTCGACATAAGCCTTAGGAGAATCCAAGAATTTGATCCTTTTGGAAAGAATACCAAGCCTGTATCATTCCTTTACTTTTAGTAACATTATATGACAGTGAAAGTTTGCTTTTGAATTTTAGGATCCTAAATTTTAATTATGGTTTTCTTACAAGTATGACTACCATGTTTTTAAGTATGAAATCTGAAATCTCTCATGACTCCTCCTCCCTTCACGTTCCAATTATACTGAACGATGAGCCATACTTTTTCACACTGTTATAGCTGCACATCAAGATTCAGTGAAAGCTTAATTATAGGGAGGTACCTGTGGGATATCTCCTTGATCCTCCCAGTTTGAGTTAAATGAACCTCTCATGTGTGCTCATAGCACACGTGTATATCTGTATTACACTATATTAAAATCATCCATTTATTTTTCTACACTCCCTATTAAACTGGAGCCTTGTGGAGAAAGTGTTTTTTGTTTCTGATTTTTAATTTAACCTCTGTTATCCTCAATTCCTATCATAAGTGCTTCCACATAGTAGCTGTACAAGTGTCACTGAATAAATGAAAAAATTTAGATGCTTAATAAAGAGACATAACTGTGGGTATTTACTTTTTTCCCTCCATGTTTGACAGAACTACAGTTGTTGCTAAGTACACACAGCACCCAAATGGTTAGTTTCTATATTGATCCTTTCTCCTCTAATGATTTCAGTAAATTACTCTGTAGCAACAAGTTGTCCATGTGAAGCAAGGACATTAGCTTCACACAGATAACATTAATTATAATGATGGCACATTATTAATGGGAGTGTTTTGGTCATTCTAAGTAAAAAGCTCTAGTAATAAGGACTATTGTAAGAATAATGTCACACTGAGAAAGAAATGAGTAGATCCAGGAATGGAACAAATGAATTCATTAAATGGCTAAGCTTTGCTTTAGGAATTCACTGGTTTCATTGCACAATCATTTGGATCCCAGGGTTCAGTATTCATTCTGAATGGATCTGCTCTGCATTAGCCCAATTAATTCATATTGTAGATCCATTGACCAGAAATGAATAGGGTAATAGGCTGAGATATTATTCTAATTAAATCATAGTAATGTTGATTTTTCTATTGGTAATCACAATAATTCCACAGTAATTAGCTAAGGTTAAGAATAAAGAGCTATTCATAAAATAATGTCCTTAAGACTAACTGAGATTTGATTCTGCTTCTGATATTTACTAGCTATTTGACCTTGGGATATTTTCTTAACCTCTCTGGGACTCATCTGCCTTTCACATAACATAAGTATAATAGTACTCAGTTCACAGGGTTGTTATGAGGAATACATGAGACAAATATGATGCCTGGGACACAGTAACTGCTCAATAAATATGAAGTGCTATCATCATCATCACTACCACTTCTACATAGGAATATTGTTCCTTCCCAATTCTATAGGGTTTAAACCTCCAAAAAAGAAAAATCAAATCTAAATATAATAATAAAATCTAAATAGGTATAAAAATTTCTATAAAACACTTTCATTTTAAGTATCCAGTAATTCTATTATCTTCAGTTTAAATACTTATAACATATTTATAATAAAATATAAATCTAAATATATTATTCATAAATATGCCATGTAAGTACTTTAGGAATTTAGGCATAGTCTCATGAAAAGAAAACATTTTTTTCTGCCATTCAACCTATTAAAATGTTGTGAGTATAATACTGAATTTAAAAATCTCAATATAATGAATAAAAAATATTGAGTGGAGAGTAATGAGTAGGATTTTTTATACTTCTATATTTTCCATATTTTCTATAATAAACACAATTTACTTTTAAGAGGCTTATTTTTAGATGATAAAGCTATTCATCTTGTCTATCATATATACATACACACAAACACACACACAGTTGGTTTTATTCATACTTTAGAAGACACAATCTTCATAAAAATGATAGAAACAAAACATATAAAACAGAAAGTGAACTCAACGTAAGAAAATCAATCAATGGAATACAGCACACAAACAGAATGAAACACAAAAATTACATTATATTCTCAACTGATGCACAAAGAGCATTTGACAAAATTCAATACTCTTTTATGATAAAGCCACTCAACAAATAATGAAGGAAGGTATCTCCACATAATAAAAGCTATACATGAGAAATCCACACTTCACATCACACTCAAAGTTGAAAAACTGAAAGCTTTTTCATTAAGATCAAGACTAAGGCAAGCATGCTCACTCTGTCCACTACTATTCGACACAGTACTAGAAGTCTAGCCAGAGCAGTTAGACAAGAAAAAGAAATAAAAGGCATCCAAATTGAAAAGGAAGAAGTAAAATTATCTCTGTTCACATATGACATGTTCTTGCAGTCAAAAGAATAAAATAAATTTAAAAACCTATTAAAACCAATAAACAATTTCAAGAAAGTTGCAGGACATAAAATCAACACACAAAGCTCAGTTGACTTTCTAACCACTAATAATGACCAATCTGAAAAGGAAATTAAGAAAATTTCTAACCACACTAATAATGACCAATCCGAAGAGGAAATTAAGAAAATCCCATTACTAAAAAATCAAAAAAGGATAAAATCTTAGAAATCAACTTAACTAAGGTGAAAGACTTACACAATAAAGACTAAAAAACGTTGCTAAAATGAATGTAAAAAGATACAAATGAATTAAACATTTTAACGATACTAAGTCTTCCAGATCGTGGAAGACTTAGTATCATTAAAATGTCCATACTACCCAAAGAATTTGCAGATTCAGAAAATCCTTATCAAAATCCCGACAACATTCTTTGCAGAAAGAGAAAAATAATTGCTAAAATTCATTTAGAGGGAGTTCCCTGGTGGTGTAGTGGCTTAAGGCTTTGGCGCTGGTGCTGTCAATGCCGTGGCCTGGGTTCGATTCCCAGCCAGGGAACTACCCACCAGATAACCTGGCTGAAAATTGAACCCAGGTCGCAGCGTTGACAGCACCAAAGCCTAGCCACTACACCACCAGGGAACTCCTCATTTAGAATCTAAAGAGACCCTGAGTAGCCAAAACAATCTAGAAGAAAAAGCTGGAGGCCTCAATTCTCCTGACCTCAAAACACATTAACAGGAATCAAGATGGTGTGATACAGACACAAAGACAGATATATAGACCAGTGAAACAGAATACAGAGCCCAGAAAACAAACCCTTTTGTATATGGCCAAACAATTTTTGACAAGGATGCCAAAAATACACAATAGGGAAAGGACAATCTCTTCAACAATGGGGTTAGAAAGCATGCCAAAAAATGAAGTTGGATGCTACCCTAGCCTACATTAAAAAACAACTGAAAATAGATTAAAGATGAAACATAAGGCCTAAAACTTTAACTCCTAGAAGAAAACACAGGAGAAAAGTTTTAGGACAATAGATTTGGCAATAGTTTATTGGAATAACACCAAAAGTACAGGTGACAAAAGCAAAATATAGATTAGTGGGACTATATCAAATTTAAAAATTTTGTACATCAAAGGAAACAATAAACAGAATGAAAATGCAACCTATGGATTGAGAGAAAATATTTGCAAATCAAGTATCTGATAAGGGGCTAATATTCCAGAATATATGTATAAGCAACTTCTATAACTCAACAACAAAAATAACTTGATTAAAAAGTGGGCAAAGGACTTCAACAATTGTTCAAAGAAGATAGATAAATGATGAACAAGCCTATGAAAAATGCTCAACACACAATCATAAGAGAAATGCAAATCAAAACAATGAAACACCCAATAGGATGGCCACAATCAAAAGAGCAGAAAAATTATAATAAGTGTTAGCAAGGATGTGGAAAAATTGGAACCCTTGTACACTGTAAGTGAGAGTGTAAACTGGTGTGCCCATTATATAAAACAGCATGGAGTTTTCTTTAAAAATTAAAAATTGAATTTTTATATGATCCAGGAATACTACCTCTGAGTGTATACCTGAAATAATTCAAAGCAGGATCTCAAAGAGGTACTTGCATACCCATGTTCGTTGTGATGTTATTCACAATAGCAAAGAGAAGGAAGCAACCTAAATGTCCCATGACAGATGAATGGATAAAAAAAATGTGACATATACACAATGGAATATTATACAGCCTTTAAAATGAAGGAAATCTTGTTATATGCTGTAACATCCATGAACCTGGAGGACATTATGCTAAACTAAATAAGGCAGTCACAAAAGGACAAATACTGTGCAATTCTACTCATATGAAGTATCTAAAGTTGTCAAAATCATAGAAAGTAGAAAGATGGTTGCACAGGGCTTAGGGCAGGGGAGGAAGGGTGAATTAGTGTTTAATAGGCATAGAGTTTCCATTTTACAAGATGAGAAAGTTTTACAGATCTGTTGCACAACAACGTAAATATACTTAACACTACTGAATTGTTACACTTAAAAATGGTTAAAATGATGAATATAGCCTGTATTTTTGTCCACAAAAAAAGAAGAGAAAATCTGAAAGTCAAGGGTCTCTGTAATTATACTCTCTTCCTACTACAAACATACATACCATATAAATACCATATTACAAAGACTATTCTTAACAGATATTAATATATAGCTTTAAGACCTTTTAAAAATATATATACAGACACACAAACACTATAACTCATGCATACTTTTCAATAGAGTTCTCATACTTGCTATTTTTCTTTTTTAATACTCAACAGAATATCATGGTCATCTTCCTATGTCTGTACATCAAAAAATCTACCTCATTCTTTTAAATAGTTGTATAGTATTTCATCATGAGTTACTTGACTAAAGAAATGGTAATATTGCAATGACGTGGATGGATCTTGAGGGCATTGCGCTAAGTGAAATAAATCAGAGAAAGATAAACTGTATGATCTCACATATACAGAATCTATTTAAAAGACAACAAAAAAATCTCATAAAAAAAGAGATCAAGGGGTTTCTCTGGTGGTGTAGTGGCTAGGCTTCGGCACACTCAACGCTGTGCCCTCAGTTCGATTCCCAGCCAGGGAACTACCCCTCCTGCCACTAAAAAAAAAAAAAAAAAAAAAAAAAAAAAAAAAAAAAAAAAAAAAAAAGAGAGAGATCAGATTTATGATTACCAGAGGTGGGAAGTAGGGGTTGGGGAAATTGGAGGAGAGTGGTCAAAAAGTACAAACTTCCATTTATAAGATATAAATAAGTACTGGGGATGTTAATACAACATAATGACTCTAGTTAACATTACCGTGTGGTATATTTGGGAGTTAAGAGAACAGATCCTAAGCGTTCTCATCACAATAAAAAAAAAAAAAAAACCCACATTTTTTTCTTTTTTGGAGGTGTTACCTATATAATTATAAATGGTTAACTAAACTGGTGGTAATTAGGTCCACAATACCTTATTTTGCCATGTATAATGCACACTTGTTTGCTTAAATTTGTGAGGGAAAAATAAGGATGTGCATTATACATGGGTAGTGCTGATTCTGTTTCTATATAAATGTTTTTAATTCTTTTATTTATGCTTGAGTTAAACATGTAAATCTACAAATCATAACACTATCTGTATGCAAAATACCCTGAAATATAATTTTTATATAAAAAATTTTATATTTAAGATTTCTTATACCTGGTATTTGTTCTTGTGTTCTGTAATCATCTGTTATGTAAAATTTCTTGTACCTCAATATGTTAAAATAAATGTAAAATTCCTTTATAATGCAAAAAAGGTACCTAAATAATAAACAAACAAAAATTTGAATTAAAAATCTAAAATTTTTTTCCCTGAAAGTTTGGGCCAAAATGTGCGTGCACATTATACACAGCAGCAATTATATACAGCAAAATATAGTATATGAAAGTTACTACGCTGTATTCCTTAAACTTATACAGTGCTGTATGTCAATTATATCTCAATAAAACTAGAAATAAAAGATAAAATGTAGGAGAGAGAAACTGGGATCAGACCAAAGAAGATTTTGAAGATCATGCCTGATGTTTACATTCTATTTGGTAGGTAATTTAGAGCCATTGAAAAATTATGCGTATGAAAACCTCCTGATTAAAACAATGCTTTAAAAGAAGGTAAGTCTGATAGTGCCTTGGATAAATTAGTTACAGGAAAGAAAGGAAATAAGTTAGATTAATTAGAGTATAATGACTACATGCCCAGGTTGTGCAAGGGGCAGTCTCAATGTATACTAGTTGTCCTAATATAAGTATTAAAAAGCCTTCTTTACTCTTCATAATGTCCCTTTTACACTAAAAAATGTCCCAGTTTGGAAGGGAAATGATATGTGACTAAATATGAAGTATGTAAGAACCTGAGTAATGAAGAATAGCGGCAGTGTGGATAGAAAGAATGGTGGATATGAGAGAAATCTTGGTATGGTAGAATAATCAATAGAAAATTTTCAGTTCAAGTGACTGGGGGGAAAAAGGAAAAATAGGAAGAAAAGATGTAGGAGGGAGAATGATGACTTTAGTTTGGAATCTGTGTACTGGCAGGACTTCTTTCATATGGAGCAGTGTGGTAGCTTATTGGAAATGTGAGGCTGGAGCTACAGTTGCCCAGGTGGAAGTGATTACTGAAATCATGAAAGTGAATGAGATTGCCAAGGAAAAGAGAATAATCAAAGATGGCAAAGAGGCCTGGAGAAAGGACCTCAAAGAAGACCTATTTAGAAAAATTCTCAAATTGTAAATACTAAATAAAGAGACAATAGATATTTAATTACTTAATCTTGAGCCCAGTCAAAATTACCAACCACCCATGTGAATGCTGAGTTTGAAAGTAGCTGGTCAGAAAACCAAAGGGCAACTTCACAAACTGTTTTCTGCTTGTTATCATCTCATATTTTCATTAACATTCTTCTTGTGAATGTGAACTCTTGAATGTTGTGTTATAAATATATTCTAGCCCAGAACAAGAGTGACTGATACAAGGTAAAGACAGCAGTAAATGATGTGGGCCACTAACGTGTCCACATTCTTTGTCATTCACTTTCCTGTTCACTAATATACGTATAAAAATGTTATTGTTTCCTACATAACTTGCCATATACTGTTAAGTTGATGGTTATTCCACAGTTATCAGTAATGACATGAAGACTAAAAAGGAATTAAGGTCTGTGTTATCAGTGCATTGATAACTACAGAGTATATTGACAAGTCTCTCAGTGTTCATGTCTGAAAGCCCATGACACTGTTTCATTTTTATAGAGATGTAAATCTCACCCTGCAAAGACCCAGGCTTTAAAATTACCACACGGAATTGATAAACATATAAAAAGGCATTTGAATTTAATTTCAAACCTGCCTTGATGAGTGAGACAAAAAAAAGAGTATTTTTATATTAAGATAAATTTATATTCTTTTGTCCTTAAAAGAAAGTCATATGAAAGCACTTCAAATATAAAACTTTAACAGTTCAGGAAGTTGAAATTAAACAGCAGGAGCACCAGCATACTTTTTAAACTTCTTTTTTTTTTTTTAAAAAAATTGATGTTTCAGTAATTACCAATAATATATGTAATTTACTATTAAGTCTAAATGAAAAAGTGATTTTGCAATTATTTAACTATATTTTCCTTCATTTAACAAAAACACCTTTTGGAGGAAAACAGTTTTAAAGTACACCATATAGTTTTCCATATATCTGAAAACAAATGGTATAGCCTAGCAGAATAATATTAAATTTATGGAGAAAATAGAGCAGAACGATTCTTTTCAAGCAATTTCAATACATTCCAAACCTTAAACTTCTGTCAGAAAGACGTATTGCAGAACTCTGGTAGACTCTCTAAAAAGTAAACAATGTGTTTTTAATACCTGCTTGGAAGAGAAACATACCCAGTTAAGAATTCAGATTCTTTGCCAATATTATGAAATAATATGGGAATCTGCAACATGCAGAGTTTATTACTCATTGATGCAAACAATTTTTCCTGGTTGGGAGTGGGCCTTTCAAATATAAAACTCATCATTTTTAATAGTGTCACCATGGTAAGCATGTTCCTGAATGGTAAAGCATAGTCAGTAATCAGTTGTAAACAGTCAATAAATGACTGGCTAGAATCCAGTTAGACACTATGTTGTTTGACATAATTAATCAGCTCATCTTTGTTTTTTTGAAAGTGGAGTACAATATTCATGTCATTCAAAAAATTCTATAAACTTTTTTTGGCAATATGTTGAATAAAGAATATCTTATGTGAAGCATATCCAATCTGTGGCCCAGGATGGCTATAAATGTGGCCCAACACAATTCTTAGAAGATAATGAGATTTTTTTTTGCAACTTTTTTTTTAAGCTATCAGCTATTAGTGTTAGTGTATTTGATGTGTGGCTCAAGGCAATTCTTTCAATGTGGCCCAGGGAAGCCAAAAGGTTGGACTCTGCTGGCCTATGTAGATACTGAGCAGTTTTCTCTTTCCCAGGATGATTATACAGCTAAATATATTCAGAGGTTGAGGCAAAAGAAACTATCATCACATACGTTCCCTGAATTTCTAGAACCTAATTTTAAAGTTGAGATCTTGAACACATTTTCCTTAGGGTGCTGTTAACTTTCGTCTTCATCAATATAAGGGCAAATACATGAACCAAGGATACAAGAGTGGTCAAATGTGTCCAGATATTTCTTAAACTTTAAGATCTACTTTAAAGCAACACCTTTTAATCTAAACAAATGGAAATAAAAACAAGACGTAAATTTATATTTATATCTTCTCTGAGGTCATCCACTGAATATTTTAGATTCTATGAAGTCCTATAGTTTCAAATAATTTGTTAGTAGTTATTGTTGCTGTTAAATCAACAGGGATAAAGAAAGCAGTAATTTGGGGAAATCTTTTTGGTTTCAAAGAATTACTTTAAATACAGATACATCTTTTTAACAGGGACTCCAAGGAACTATGCACTATATAACAAGATCATTCTTTTAAACATTCAATAGACTCCCTTTATTAATTTTCCCTTAAGTTCTTGACATTTTTTGTTACACTTATTTTCATGATTTTAATATTTCAGACTATATTCACATAGAGAGGAATGCTTAACCATTAAAAGGAATCTTAATAGGGACAAAAAGATTATTCTTTTTGAATATGAACATTTTTAACATCAGCAAAGCTATTTCTGTCAAGTAGATTTTTTTGTTTGTTTGTTTGTTTGTTTTTGCTTTTTGGTATGTGGGTAGCTCCCTGACTGGGGATCGAACCCAGGCCGCAGCGCTGACAGCGCCAGCGCCGAAGCCTTAAGCCACTACACCATCAGGGAACTCCCTAGATTTTTAATAGTAGTACTACCTAAAAACATAAGCTCCTAGGTTAACATGAGGATCTGTGGTGAAGAATTAACCTGGGGTTTGGTACTTTGTGAACCTCACAAGTCTATCAGATTTTGTAGAGAAAATTCATCAGCAGGGTTCATTTAATATTTCCTGCATCAGGGAAGTAGTGTAAATCTAAATTTAGACTTCATTTCCACTTCTGGCCAAGATGGCACAATGAATCACATTTATATCCTGCTTGAAACAATTAAAAATTCAATGTAACACAAGGTATATAAAACAATGGTTTTCAAGACACTGATTATCAGCCAATAGGCAATAATCCCTTAGAGATGGGAAATAAAAGTTAGCCTTATGGTAGCTCCCAGTTTACTGCCTGGACTTTCCAGGCCATAGATCAGAAGGGGAAACCCAGGAAGAGATTTAAGTCTGGGGAGGCCAAGGCAGCTAGAATTTGCAAGGACGAGTGCCAGAAACAAGAGAGCCACACACAAAGAGAACTCTAGAGACACAGAGTGTTTTCAACTGAATACCACTGACAAGCCCATGCATGTCAGAAAATTACCAAAGGCAGGAGGAAAACAAACAAACAAACAAATAACCACCCAAATGTTTTAGAGAGAATGATACAAAATCACAAGGGCCAAAACAATTCCTACCCTCACCAAGCAGAGAGGAAAATCTCATAATTCAAGAGGCATCTGGTATAGTACTCAGCAAGGTTTTGCCTCACTTGTGAGGAAAATCAGAACAAGTCTGAATCTGCTCCTAAGTAATTTAACTGCATACAAAACAAAGCTCAAGAATATTTACAAAAATACAAAACTATCCAGCACTTAATAAGGTAAGGTTCAAAATATCTATCATCCAGTCAAAAATTATCAAACAAAACAAGCAGGAAAATACAACCTGAAAATGGATAGGAATAAAATGAAGTAAGAATTGCTAAGAGAGTCACTTAAAAGAGTCAGGAGTTTATTAGGGAAGTGGGGTCTAGGCACATGTTGTGCCCCAGTTGTCAGAGATGCTATTAACTTGCTAAACCTGTTGCTAAACCCAGCTCAAAGCCTGAACCCATAAACATCCTGAAGCCATAAAACATCCTGGATTCAAAAACATACTGGGATAACTGTTACAATTACACATATGGACTTTACTTCCTTTCTTGTCATCTTCACCTTCCTCATTTACTTATTAGAATTTACCAATACCTGTTCACCTGGCCAAGATCCTTCATTTGCATGAAATAATTATAGTTTTTGACTTCGTAAACCATGCTTGTCTTTGTTCTCTCCAGAGTTGTTTGGGTCGCTATCTGAATCTGTCTCTTGGATTGTAATCCTTTCACTCAAATAAATGTTTGTTGTTCATTATTACAGCCTCAATTTCCTCATTGGTTAACAAACCCAGAAGGAGAAAAATCAATTGAAACTGACAGATTATATATAGCTGATAAGTGAAAGGAAATAAAAAAGGGACACAAAGAATAGAAAACAAAAGCAAGATGGCAGACTTTAACATAATCATATGAATAATTACATTATATGTAAGTGTTCTAAGCACCCTAATTAAAAGGCAGAGTTTATTAGACTGGATTAAAAAAAAAGCAAGACCCAACCACACAAGGGCTTTCCAGAAAAAAATCCAGCCATAAGTGTCTCTATTTTTCATATTACAGGGCTGGATACTTTCTGGACAGCCCTCATATGCTGCTTAAAAAAACCTCACCTTAAATATAAAGATACATAAGTAACAAAACATGGTAAGTGGGAATACATGCCTACAATTAACATAACTTAGATAAAATTAGATACACATTTTGACATAATTGATCTAATACACAGTTAATGAGGCAGCATAGCATAAGAGCATGGTTTCTGAAGTGAGCAGACATAAATTCCAATCCCAGCTATTATGATTCCATGGGAGCCACAGGTTCTTCATCTGAAAAATGTGGATAATTCTTATCTTACGTGGATGCTGTGATTGTTTAAAGTGCATAGCCTCAATAAATGTTAACTACTAATTATGTTTAACTGTTATTATATATAAATAAGAAGCTCACATAAATGTCTCCCATTCATTGTAACAAATAAAGACACAAGTAGCTTAAATGTTTTTCTATATACTAGCAATGAACTGTAAATTAAAATTTTAAATATCATTTGCAACATCAAAAAATGAAATACTTAAGAATAAATATGACCAAACATGTGTAAGACCTGTATGCCGAGAACTATAAAACACTACTGAATTCAATGAAGACCTAAATAAATGGAGACACATACCATATTCATGGACCAGAATATTCAGTACTGAGATGTCAAGTTTTTGCAAACCTGATCTACAGATTTAATGCAAGCCCTATCAAAATTCCAAGTTCTTTTGGGAAAATGGACAAGCTAATTCTAAAATGCACATGGAAATGCAAAGACTCTAGAATAGCGAAAGCAATTTTGTAGGAAAAGTTGCAGAATTTATTCTACCACATTTCAAGATTTTATTAATATAAAGTTCATTATCAAGAAAGTATAGTATTAATGTAAAGACAAAAATAAATTAGAAAAGTTTTTTTTAATGTGGAGTTTTTCAATGATTTTCAACAAAGGTGCACTGACAATTCAGTGTAGGATAGTGTTTTCAATAAATGATGTTGAAACATTGGTCACCATGTGCAAAAAGTGAACTTTAATCCATACTTTGAACTATATGAAAAAATAACCCCAAATGGATAATAAACCTAAATTAAAACTGAACACAAGTGTTAGTGAGCATGTGAAGCAACTGGAGCTCTTATAAACTGCTGGTGGGGATATAATAAGAGTATCACTACTTTGGAAAACATTGTGACAATTTCTTAAAAAGTTAAACATATGAACCACACATTCTACTTTTATGTATTTACCTGAAAGAAACTATTCATACAATGACTTCTATGCAAATGTTCATAGTAACTATATAAATGCTCCAAACTGAAAATAACCCCAAAGTCCATCAACAAGTGAATGGATAAACATACTGTGTTATATTCATACAAAGAAATACCACTTACCAACAAAAAGGAATGCACTATTGATACCTGCAATAACATGGATAAATCTTCAAATTATTATGCTGCATGATAATAAAAAAGAGTACATATTATATGATTTTATTTAAGTAAAATTATTAAAGATGTAAACTAATCTACAGTTACGAGTGCTTGCTTGGGGAGAGAAGCATTTCAAAGGACATGAGGTACCTCTTGGTGCAGATGAATATGTACATTTATATCTTGATTGTGATTATGGTTACACAGGTATATGCATGTGTCAAACATCAAATCACACACTTTAAATGTGTAGTTTATTGCATCAATTATACTTGAATAAAGCTGTTTAAAAGTTTAGTAAAGATCTATGAAAAACCATTTAGTTTTATCACAGAAATTAGACATTTCTATCAATTTACCCCTTTGAAATTTGGCGTATTTTACATTTTTAAGTAACTTACTATATAAGCTCATATTCTTAAAAATAAATTTCATTTAAAAATGTGGTAAAAAAAATCTCTATGTGAAAGCCACTACACAGCAAACTCCTAAATATTGTTCTATTTCTCATAGGACTTATTCTCAGTTCTACAGGCAACTATGATAACTTACATGTATGCAGTTAAATCAGATATTGAAATGTCAGTACAAAAATAAACCTGTTAGCAGCCTTTGTTGCCAAAACCTTTGAAATCCTATTGGCTCACTTCAATTTTTCTCTATGCTTTTACTGTTTGCCTCTAGACAAGTTCTGACAGTAAATTTTGCATTTGTTCTTCTGATCTTCAACTATCAAAGGGAAGAAAAGATGAAAAAGATGAACAGCCTTTTGAAAACTGTTAGTACCATGTAATTTTGTTCAGGAACAATGAGCAGTGATACCTCACATTATGCATAAGAATCTTATTGAAACCTAAAAACAAAACAAAACAAAAAAAACTACACTTACTTTCATTTGTTTCACTTCAAATTGTATAGAGTTCTGGACAGTTTTTATTAAATTTGGTACTGTTTCTAATAAAAACTATGTCATAACTTAATGAAGCTTAAGATGATTGGTTTTACTGTATCAATTATACCTCTTAATTTAAAAACGCTAACTGGCTAAACTTAGGAAACTTTCATTCCAATTTTGCTCTTTCTACTCCCTGAATGGCATTGAGGGAAGGGTGGTAACCATTTACCACTGTCTCTATCTCTGCATACTAACTAGTTTCTTTTAATTAAAATTTCCAGAAATGATTTGAAAACCATCTTTTGAAGATTTAAATACTCTGCAAACCCTTAAGAATACTGTTCAGAAGAAAAGATAGATGTTTTTCTGAACATAATAAAAACGTAACTGGAAATGCGCTTTCATTAGCACTTCCAGTTGCTATGAAAAATTTTAGGGTGCTAATTAGACATAATTTTGGTATGACTTTAACTAACCTGCAATTTATTCCTCTGAAAGTTCAATTTCCCAACAGCAATAGAATACTATGTTATATCCTTTCTTCCAACGAATGTTCATCTTATTTCATCTTGTATTTGTTTCAGTAACTGTGCTTACATAAATTGTGTGTAGGTGGGCGGCGGGGGGGGGGGGGGGGGGGGGGGGGGGGGAAGAGGAGGAGGGCAGAAACAGACATGTAACAAGGTACACTTAGTGCTTTCAATTTCGAGAATTTTCTTTATCGTAGTTTATGCCTCAGTATAAAGAGCTGATTCAAATTAATTGCCAAATGTCTCTGGTGACATCCCCAAATTTCAAATTTGGGGGACAGGGAACTGTGCATTTTAAAGTGCTATTTGTATTAAGCATTACTGAATTTCATTTTAAGAGAATGTATCAGATGGACTTCAACATACTCATTCATATTAGCCAAGTGTGACTTTTTCATAACTAGTTTTAGAATCCTTCATCTAAAGATTTACTCCATTTGTTGTTTTATATGTGTGACATGCAAATGAAAGGGTGAAAAATACATTTATGTTCTTGCACAGATGAAAGCTTTTGATTTTGTGCCAATGAATTATGAAGAGAATTGGTTATAAACCATTTCACTTGTCCTACCATTCCTGTCCCTTTAAAGAATATTATTTTTGTATAGTAGCATGCTGTATATAGAAGATGTCTATGATTACCATGTTATAGGACTACTGTCCCTGTGAATGCTTTCCTAGCCTTTTATTATCTTTGATTATAATAAAATGTATTTTTTATATTTACAATTTTTAATTTTTCAATTACATTTGGCATACAATATTAGTTTCAGGTGTACAAGTGATTAGTCATTTATATAACTTACAAAGTCATCAACTGATAAATCTGGTACCCATCTGATACCATATAGTTATTATGAGTATCATTGACCGCATGCACCATGCAGTACTTTATATCCCTGTGACTATGAATTGTACTTCTTAATCTCATTTTCCCCCACCCCTCTACCCCTCTTTCCCCTTCCCATCTGACAACCATCAAAATGTTCTCTGTATCTGAGTTTGTTTCTGTTTTATTTTGCTATTTGGATTCCACAAATAAGTGAAATCTCAACATTTGTCTTTGTCTGGCTTACTACACTCAGCGCAATACCCTCTAGGTCCAACCAGACTGTTGCAGATGGTAAGATTTCATTTTTTTATGGCTGAGTAATAATATTTCACCATATACATGTACCACCTCTTATTTTTTACATTCAATATTATTTTGTTAATTTTTGGTGTACAGTATAGTGGTTAGACATTTATATAAGTGATTCCCCTGACTAGTCTAATACCCACTTGGCACTATAGTTATTACCATATTACTGACTATACTCTCTATGCTTTATTTTACACTTTTTCAGTCTCCTAAACATTGTTTTCTTATAGGCAACTCACCAGTGTTGATACTTCTGTCACTTCTAATGATTGTTTTTTTAATAAAGGAAATTTCATCCTTCATAGTTTTGCCTTTTACAGATATCAGCAATCAGAAACCACTGTGTAATACACCTATAAATTAAATAATCCTTTGTTATTCCTAATGTTAATGGTTAATAATTAAAAATAATTCTTTGCTGCCAAAAGTATTCCTGGGAGAAAAAAGGGGTACATGTCAAGTCATGGGTAGGGTCTTCTATATATATACCATTCCATGTATCTAAGGATTCCTGAGGTTGCATAGTACACAGCTGAGGCTTCTACCCTTCCTATTAGAAGACAGATATAGGAAAAATAATAAAAAGATGAATCAAGTACTTAAAAAATGGCAATCATTAGCTCAAACTAGATCATAATTCTTTTTAGTCTTACCCTTTTTATTGAAGTAGGCTTAACGATTAGTGATTAATTCCTCATCTCAACCCCCACTCCCAGCTACAGAGTGGAAGACAGGTAGAGTATTAAAGTTAATTAAATATTTACCTTTCCTTCTTTTATGGGTAATCAGTGCAAGTGGTGCCAAGAATACCTAATAATTCTTAGCATATTAGAAGAAAACGGTCCATAGAGTAAACCTCCAATGTGGTTAATTAGCTTGTATAGAATTGAGTGACAGCTGGTTTAGTTATACATATCTTCACAAATTAATTGGCTTCTCAATCATATATTAATTCATAAAATTATCAAAGCGTTTATTTACTAAAGTCTACTTTCATTATCTATCCAATACTGAGTAAAAATTCAAGGATGAACAACATTATGACTAATGCAGTGGATTCTACTCTCACATTAAACTTTTCTAAATTTAAGTGAAATATTTACAATATACAGTTGACCTCTGAACAGAGGTTTGGACTGAGTGGGTCCACTTACTTGGGGGAAAAAATCCAAATATAAAATGGACCCGTACAGTTCAAACAAATGTTCAAGGGTCAACTATATTTTCAATCTGTGGCTGGGAATCCGCATACTGCAGTTATGCACATTTTCAACTTGGGGGGAGGGTGTTACGCTTAATTGTATTCAAGGGCAAATTTATACAATGCACAATCATGAAATGACCTACACAATTAGTGTATTATTATACACTATACCTCTAACTTGAGAAGTTTCAGTTACTCCAACCCTTTATACATTCTTTGATACATTTATATACTTTTAATGGAGTTATAAACAAGATTACTCAAAATAAATATCTACCATTTAAATATAGTAACATTACCACAAAGTTCTTAAAATATGTACAGTAAAAGTGGTACTGATGACCTCTGTCACTGAAAGAGTTCCTTAAGACTTAAAAATATTTTAAAGGATTCACAGGTAGAAAGAAACACAGCTGCACATGTGGAATGAAACTGATCTGTGTTCCTTTGAAAACAAGGTACACCCTAAAGTTTAACTGCCAAAAGTGGTAAGTATTCATTGTCTTTTCAATTACAGCATGATGCGAACTTGACAGAGCTAAGGAAACCAAATCCTGATGCTTAAGTCTGCAAGGACCTCTTTATTCTACATAAAGACATCTGTTTGAAAACCAGATCAGTTGTCACAGAAATGTCTTTGGGGACCACATATAAAATAATTACCTTTACATAAAAAAAAAAAAAAACAAACCCCAAAAACCATCACATTATTTTCATAAAGGACATTTTAATTAAAAAAATTTCACCATCTGAATACAAGATGACTGAAAACTTGCCTATAATCTGATTGAGAAGTCATTCCTATTTATGGTTAGGTATTTAAAACTATTTCAGGTTCATAGCCTCACATACGTAATCGTGATTTTCTTCTTGTAAAATGCGTACTAAAATCAGGCAGAGAAAAAGTCCTAAACCAAGTCATACAGTTCATGGTAACTACAGTGCCTAATACAAGTGCCTTATTTGTGAAAAGCCACAAAAATATGGTAACTGTATGAATGAAAATTAATCATTTCTCTTTGCGTATTAACAGAAAACAATTAACAATAAAAGGGTAAATATACAACATTTAAAATAGAAGGGTAATAAGAATGCATTTTGCACTGTTTCATTCAGGTTTGTTTCTGAAGATGTTACAAAATTTTATAGATGTCACTAAATTCTAGTTTAGAGTTCAAATGTTGTGGACTTCTAATGTCTACCTACACGTGATTTTTATTGAGAAACAAGGTGTTAGCGTTATTCAGAAAACACTATTACCAGTAGGACGCACACTTAGAAAAACACACACATAAAACCCCCAAACACAAGATTTTGGTAGTCTATCTTCTCATCTAGTATTCCTTGAGATACATACATTGCAATATGTGTATGAGTTCACACAACATGAACACAGTGTGTTAAGTACTGGGAAGCATTAATAGTATGATATGCATCAGAATCAGAGTCCTGAACTTAATTTAGAAGAGTAGGCTGTGGTCCTAAAAGTTCTTTTCATACACAGTTCATTGCCTAGAATACAAAAAGAAGTCATACAATACCACAAATGATCTGTAGAAACTTCGGTTACAAACTCCATCTGTCACCTTGTGTGTGAAAACCTGAGGATGGATGTGATGCTTTAATGGTCTGCTACACCTAAATGTGTGATCCTGTAGTTTCATTCTTGTCACATTCTAAATCACTTAATGGTTAGCTGAATAATTCAATTAAGAATATACTGAACAATTACATAATTTTATTATCAGTCCATCCATGGTGGGCTTACAATACCATGTAAGTCATTTGTCCAAAAATAAGGAAAATTTTATAATTTAACTATTTTGAATTAGAAAGATTTTGGCAAATATGGATGAGATCATTATAGGCTCTAATTGTTACTAAGATAAAAAGTGTAGGTTGATGTAATCTCCTAGATATTAAGGAGAAAATGAAAAGTTCTTACATTTGGGGAAATGATCTCATTTTACAGACTATAAGGACGTTGTCATTGTTCCCCTTCTATGGAAGGCTTACCTAGTAAGTTTCTGAATTTCTAAATCACAAACTTTTTATAAAGTTACATAATTGAAATTGGATTATGAGATTTACTATGTTAACAATGGGTATTAATACAAAAAAATTTGTGAAGAAAAACTATTTAAAATTAAAGTTACGTGTAAATAGAGTTAAAAAAGAAGAGCCAATTTCTCATTTCTGTAGTAATATAGGGTAACAGTACTGTGAGCAATACATAGATTATATCTACTGGCCTCTGCAATGTACTACATGTTACTTTAGAAGCAAATTTAATTTTGCATTTTAATTTTCTCAGATTAAAATGCTTTTGTGTTCTGAGCATATACTGTATTTGTAACAAAAGACAGATGAAGGCTAATCTAAATTTAAATAAGTGTAGGAATCAAAAATTACCTCCACACTGCAGTATTTTCCCTTTGACTCACTTCGTAAAGAAAACTTGGTTTTCAAAACCATGTTGGCCTTAAAGAATTACTACTTTAAACAACTAAAAGCCTTTAGCATACTTTTGTGCATAGGGCCTACCTTATATATATTAAAAAAAAAAACCACTTAAGGTCTAAAGTAAATGGATTCTAATTTTTATGAGATAATTCTTAGACGTTTTAAACAGTTTCACAAATGAAAAAAAGATTGCTTGGGTTACAGCTTTAGAAAGATTTAAACTTTAGACTTCTAAATGTTTCATGATTAAAAATGCAATAAATTTTTAAACTTTTTAATAAAAATAATAGAACAATCTTTAATGGATAAAAACTTTGAAACTTAAGTAATCTTTTTTATACACAAAGTACTGCAGATGAGAAATAAACTTGGCTCATGATCTACATTTGAAAAATGCCAATTACAGTCCTTACTATTATAGTACTGAGCAGCTAGGAAGTCAATTTCTTTATTGACTTGGTGTTATCATTTAACAAGATTTACAGTCACCTTTTCTTAGGCTTTACAATTCAGAAGTACTTAAATTTCTAAATGCAGAAGAAAAAACTAAGATTCAAAGATTTAAAAATCATGCAACTTATCTGAGGCAGAAATGAGATTAATTAGGGTCCAAGTCATTTGACATGTTAGTGCTAATATCTTAGCTGCCTTAAAATCCTTTTATATTTGCAAACCACAGAAGAAACACTGTATTAATATTTGAAAATATACTTACATAAAAATAATGAGGTATATCTAATACTAAATATATCATTAGCAAATTATGCCTATTTTAAGTGTATTACCCTAATTTTTTAGGGGATCTGAAAGTCAAAGGACCTCAGCCCAGTCATCTGGTGGGTTTGTTTACACTCTTGCAAGTAATCAAACTTTTGTATGTACTTTCATTAACACCATAAATCTCCACATGCTTAAGTAGTATTTGGTTCAACCGTAGGTGACATTTAATTAGGTTGATGATCTATCTATTCAGGAATAATCCTTTCATGTTATATCACCTAGTCTCTTTTCAAGGCTAAGTGATAGCATTACTATGTTATCAGTGTTTTACATATTCTGTAATCAGTATTAACCCATTGTTTGCCCTGAGAATATTCGGTGGTGGTGGTGCCACTGCAGCTTTTACTCAAGATAACTTGCAGATTATAGTCCTAACCTTAACGCCCAAAGTTAAAAACTGATCATCATACACATTTCTGTTACATTAGAATTAGAGACAAGTTTTGTTTAGAAATAACTCCAAGAAGGGTTTTCATATTTTATTTTCACTTTGAAAACCAGTCAGAGTTGCTTCAGCCTCAAAAATATTGTTTATGTAAAATTAAATGAACTCGGCAGCAAGCTGAATTTTTTTCCTCAATGGGAAATGGGTTAAGAGACCTCGTTAACTATAACAGACATAAGTTAAAATTGTTAAACTAGAAATGCTAAGAAAACTTTCACAGAAAACTTAAAAAAAAAAAAAGGCCCATGTTTGGATTTTAATGTATGATGGACTTTATTTACAACTTTATTGGCAAAAAAGAAGAGGGAAGTTTAGAACAGTTTAACACGGCATTGCAGCTGATCCTGTCAGAGTAAAGAAGTTTCCTTTTAAATGTCCTTCTAATTGTTGAGATACAATAGTGAACCTGTATATGCAGTTTCCTTTATGAAATACAGTGTTCATATTTTAGGCAGTCTTAAACATATAAATACAAAAGAAATAAAATCACTTATTAAAAACTGAATTAAATAAAGGGTATTTTAAATTTAGATTTACGTTGTCCTTGTAGTAACACATGCCCAATGAAAATCAAAAGCTGGAAAAGCAGTTACACTTCCTACTTGAGTGGACAGTTACAACAATCAATCATTTTCTGCAATGACCATTATATTTTCAATTTATCATGAACTACTCTGAACTTACTATGAGATGTAGCCAAAGTCAGAAGACAAGACGTAGGGAGCATACTCCGTTTTTGGAGGAGAGTGAGCCCTCCAGAATATCAGCATGGGAAATAAACATCCTGTTGAAGAAGTCTAGGTGGAAAAAAATTACTGTAGTCAATGTCAACTCATGCTGAGCCAGCTTAATTTTTTCATTGATTTGTTTGGTGTCATTCTTCTAAATCAAGTGTGTTTAATTCTTCTTCTAGTTCATCCAAATCCTCCCCAGTAAAAAGATTTTCATCAACAGGAACAGCATCGATGGCTCCATTTTCTTGCCCCTCTCCTTCGTTGTCCTCCTCTAAATCACTTCTTTCACCATTTTCAGCCCTACCGCCGGAAGCTTCACTTAATTTGTTTTCTAAAAATAAAAATTGAAATCAATAAGGCCTAGAAACATAAGATACTATGCCATTAGTAATCGAGAGTCACAGATTGATACCACATTTCTTCTTTTCCTTTTCCCATGAAAGCCTTCCTTAACATTACTCTGATAAGAATGGATCTTATTTTTTCTGAGTTTACTTGTATGATTATCCACACCTAATATAAAACGTGTTTCACTTTAGACATTTTACTGCCTGATGGTTCATACATTTGAGGGCAAGTATTGTCCTATACAACTCTGTGTTCCCTACATGATCCAGTAATTAGGTTTGTACAGTCAACTTTCACATAATATTTTGTTTAAATAAATTCTATTCATTTCCCGGCCAGGGAACTACCCACATCTAAAAAATTAATTAATTAATTAACTCTAAGTCCACTCAAATAGGAATAAAAAACATTTATGATATAAGCAGCTACATGTACTCACAGCTTTTGGTTTTGCAATAGTAGTTAAACTGTATTTGTTGTAATGCTGTTAATGAGTGTGAATCCAGAAACATCTCATCTTGTCATCAAATTGTGAGAAAAGAACCTAGGGTTATGCAGCTACTTTTCCTTACAGGATACGAATGACTGAGAAAACAAAAGTGCTGCCTTTTCTTGTTCAATGACACCAGTAATTATACAAAGACAATTTTTAGTAGCCTAGTTTAGATATTAGATGTCTCAAATATCTCTGATAACAAAGTCTTGGGGATTAAAACCTCTGAAGTATTTGCAATTGTACCTAATTATCACCAAAGTCTTATTTCTACAGAAGCAAATCAGTCTGCAGATTGGCATTAAGACACTAGTCTACTCAGGGGTGTCCAATCTTTTGGCTTCCCTGGGCTACACTGGAAGAATTGTCTTGGGCCACACATGAAATACACTAACACTAATGACAGCTGATGACCTTAAAAAAAAAAAAAAAGGTAACAACAAAATCTCATGTTTTAAGAAAGTTCATGACTTTGTTTTGGGCCGCATTCAAAGCTGTCCTGGGCCTCATGTAGCCCACGGGTTGCAGGTTGGATAAACTACAGTATAATCAGATCTCAAGAGGGCAGGCCAGTTTTTCAAGTTATAATGTATTCTTTTATTATAAAATTCAGGGCAGTAATTAGTATTCTTTCCACCTTTTTCTCTCATAGCAACTGTGCCAAACTTTTATTTCTCTTCCCCAACTCCTCACTCAATACACAGTTAGATATAAGTTATATCAATAATCTAAGCACAGCTAGTCAGCCATCCCTGCATTCTCACTCTTAATTGAATTCAGTATTTATACTTCTACATCTTGCTTCCGTAACTAATATTCTTTTATCTTTATTTTATCCTTCTCTCCCAAATTCTTTTTCTTGGGCTTACAAATATACTTAGATTTCCCATATCCTAAAAAAGTCCTTCCCATGACCATGTCTCTCCTGCAAAAGTCTTATAGGTACATTTTTCTCCACATTCCTCCTATCACCGCAATCCCAATGAACTCTAGAACCCTATTCCTACAACTCCTTCCCTAATAGTAACTGAAGAATTATTTCCAATTCACCCTCCTTGATTTTCTAAAACTCTTTTCTTTATTTTTCTCCATCCTCAGTATCTTTCCTAAGCTTTTCCTCTTCTGACTACTATAAAACACTGATGTGTATAGTGTGATCTAGAATGTTCTCATCCTATGTATTGTACCCGGAGAATTTGTTCCCTCTCAGCTAGCAATGCAGACGACTTTTAAATCTCTGCCTCCTGCAAATGTCTCCATAGCATCACAAGCAATGCCACTGTTAATAACCGAAACACCTCAATTTCATCAGTTCCCAAACTGAACTCGTTAGCTACATCTTCAAACACATTTCTGACCCCTTGTAGTTTCAGTTTATAGCTTCAATAACCTCCCAAACACTCATTTCTACAGCCTCAACTACTCACTACTTTTATATACAGTCAAACCACACATTTATGTTACCAGTGTGGTACCTATAGGCACCTAAGTTTGCCAAACCTGGTCTAAACCCCATTGGACAGATTCCTAGTTCTTAGAATTACACAAAAGTTAGCATACTTACCATCCTTTTCTGAAGTATATGTGCTGAATCTTTCAAGACTGGCTACAGTAATACCCGTCTCATCTACATCTCTTGGGATGTACAGGCTTAAATCTATGTCATTTACACTCACTGAATCATCAACCTTTAAAAATACATGAAAAAGAAAGATGTTATTAATTAAAACAGTTTTAATAAATTACTTGCCTTTTACCTTTGATATTTATCTTAAAGGAACAAAATTGTTGCTAATGCTTAGTGAAAACAAATGATGGCTATTACCAAATTCACTTCTTTCTCTAAGCTTCTTGAAAAGACAGCAATACATAGTTTCTTCATCTGACACCACACTTTTACATATAGAATATTCTTATTTTTCAACTCCAAGATGGAAGTCACAATTTTGTAATCATGCAAAAATAAAGAGCAAGCTATCTGCAATTACTGTTTGCCTACAACCAAATGCTTCTGCTGTTCTCTTGCTTCCCACCCTGTACTTTTTAGTGTCTCTGTCCCATGACTTTTTTAGCATAAAATACTAAACAAAAACACTTTTTCTTTTAGAGGAAGAATAAAACACATACTTTTTATAGCTAAGACAAATAAGCATTTAACTATAGTCCAGGCACTGCCCTAAGTTCTATAAAGTGTGTGTGTGTGTGTGTGTGTGTGTGTATATATATATGTATGTATGTATGTATCAATTTATTAGCTCGTTTAATTCTCACAAGTACCCTGAGATGAAGGGCGTATCCTTATGTTCACACTACATTTGAGTGTGGAGGTCTAGAGTATAGCTTCTCTCCCAGGTTAGGGTCAGGATTTGAACTGAGGCCCAGAATTGGTACACTTAACCATGATGCTCTGTTGTTATTCTCTATCCTCTCATTGAATATGAGAAAGTCAGGTGCCAAAGCTTCCTTTTACCTCATCACCACCTGTTCCCTGGGTGTAACGGGTATCATCTGCTTCCTCATCATCATCATCAACCAGTTCAGGACGAAATTCAAACACCTCACGACCACTGATCTATTCAGATACACAAATACGTCAAGTTACGATGAAATGCAAACATTTCTTGGTCACTGGTTTTAGACACACACATTAAATAAGGATAAAATCTTGCATGACTCAGAAATTATGAAAGAATAAAAAATCTATTTGAGTGCATCTGGGACATACCACTAATGCTTTCCCTGCTTTGAAGTCTGCTTTCCTTCTTTCCATATCTTGTTCAAGTTTATCAATCTTTTCTTGTCTTTTCCTTTTCTTCCATGCAAGAAAAGATTCTAGAGTAATTTTGGTAACATTTGGACCTAGGGCAGAACGCTGCAAAGAGAAAAGATTTAATGTTTTCCCTAAGTCAATCTATAATAGTATTTAATAGTTTTCTCTTAATGCAATTAACTCCTTGTTGATGACTGTTATGAAGACATTTAATTTAGAATAAACTAATTTTTTCACATTGCTATGAGCAAAACAAGTGCCCAGAGATTACCAACATTTCTGAAAATAATAAAGTATATTATTCTGAAGATTTTTTTTTTCAAAATTGAATGCTTGTCATGAGAAATTGTTTTAACGTAAGTCAACTGCTGAAAACAGTAAATATGAAAGCACCATGGCAATATCCAAGTTTCACTGGTGTTCCTCAGTAGAGGGGAAAAAAGGTAAGCCAAAAACATCACCTGCTTCTCATGTCCGATAAACAAGTAATAAATATATAGAAAAATAATACTTGTTGGATATCTGTCAGGTATTCATTGTTAAAGCTTTATACACATATGCTATCACATTGATCTTCACAAGTAAGTATATAAGGTGATGGGAAATCTACCAAAGGTTAACAACTAAAATGCGGCAGAACTAGAATACAAACAATCCTGAATATACTTGATTGACTCCAAAGTCTACATTTTCCATTACAGTATATTACCTCTAGCACAAGACACCAAACAGTTAAGTTCATTTAAAACAAATATACAAGGTTGGACAATTAATTTCATGAATTCATCCGAGAAAGTGCTGCATACCTCATTGTTGAATATCACTATGGTCACCTTCAAAGTACTCCCCTTGGGAAACTACGCACTGATACCAGCACCTAGTCCACTCTTCAAAGCAATTTTGGTACTCTCTCTGGAACAGCCATCAGAGCTCTTGTCATCCCCCAAATCTGATTATTAAGTTTGCGAATTTGCCACCATGTACTTATGTTGGCAGCACTGTACAAATTTGGGGGATGATGACAGCTGTGATGGCCATTCCAGAAAAAGAGTTCTAAAACTGCTTTGTGGGGTGGACAAGGTGCTGGTGTCTATGCATACATTTCCAAGGGCAGTATTTCAAAGGTGACCACAGTGATATTCAACAATGAGGTATGCAGCACTTTTTGTAGGATGAGTTTGCAAAATTAACCTCGTGTATATATTCCCAACATTAGACATTTAACAACATAGATTACACAGAAAATGGAAACATGGATATAGTTTGACATGTACAACCCGAAATCTAGTATTTCCAATAATCTCAACCTTTCTGTGTCATACTCACAAGCGCTATCTGCTTACAGAATAAAATTCTTTTGTGCAGAACCAGAGCTGAGTAGCTGAAAATTCTCTTCAATGAGACTTAGTCTCTTTGAGTCCAGAGATGATAATAAAATATACAAGTGAAATACTATAGGAGTTGTCTTTATATAATATTAATGACAGTAAAATGGTAAAAAATAAAATATCAGGGAAAAAACATCTAAAACCTCAAGTTCAATCAGAGTATTGACTAAGTATCTTAGTGAATTTATATACTAGTATGTCAACTTTATGGAAACATTTTATTTGATTACCTGTGGCTAGTACTTAAAAAAAACTGTTTCATATTCCTAAATTTAATGTCTTAATTGGCTAATGATTATGGTTAAGTTTACATTTTAGGCATACAAGAAAAATTAAAGAAAAAGTATGACAACCTCAAAAAATCATATTGTTTTTTTTCCCTTTCATAACAACATGCTACTGCCCTCAAGTGGTAAATATTAAAATCTCATAATACTTCCTTAGTTTTTTATACATTTTATATGGCAGAAAAAAGACACTAGTTACCTCTCTTTCAATTAGATCTTCTAATGAAATTTCATCTTCTTTCTCTTCTTTCTTTTTATCTTTTTTCAACACAAATCCAGGAGGAAGTGCATGACGATACATGCAAATATCACCCCCTCCAGGGCACACCCAAAACCAGCCATATTTGTTGTTTTCAATAGCTTCAAGAAAATGCTTGCACACCTATAGAGACAATATTATTCACAAGTAGTGGCTCAGTGCAGTCTATTTCCAAGGTAAATGCTTAAGTATATGGAACTAATACATTTTTGTTCACATCTTTAGTCTAATTGTTCTATACAGAGCATCCTTTATGCAGAAATACAAATAAATTAATCTTAAAATACTTACAATGGTAAATTCCCTTGAAAAGTTCTACATAGAATTTCTTCACTATTGTTCTAAATTCTGAATTATATAAAAAGGACTTGGCTCAGTTTAGCCTTTGTAAATGTAATCCAAAAGTCTGATTTTAAATAAGAAATACTATAAATAGTTATAAAAACTATGAATGGTTATGAGAAAGTATAAATGATTTTTTTGCTTTGATCTTCCCTAAAAAACTAATCAGATGCAGTAATGATATAAACACTATTTGAATTAACTGAAATTATAAGCAATTTCTTACATCTAAGAAGGGAGCCAAGTACAAAGGAAACACATAGGATAGCAACCCTTCAAAACATGAATGGGTGCAAGATGCGATTATATTGAAGCCTTGAGTAATAAATTTTGCAAATAAGAAGAAAAAATAATAAACAATATTCTTTTTGTGAAGAAACATAACAGATGTAAGAAAAATTCATATTTATAATTTTTTTAGCACAGGTAAGGTTTTTCACAGTACCTGTACTACAGATAAATATTGTAAGCATGAATGCAAGGCCTGAGAAATAAGGCACCAAATTTTAAAAGTAAATTTCCTGGAATACTAGAGTCATTACCTACCCAAAACTTATTTTGCTACTCATATGTAACAATATTTCTACCCCCACTACTTAAAAAGTCTCCCCACCATTAAAACAGAATAAATTGATTAAGTGGGTTAGTTTAACAGTTCTCGCTCTATTTGTTATACACAAAAAGAAAAGAATTCTTATCTATGTGATTATGTTCATCCACATCTGAGAAAGTAAGATCACCTCAAAAAATGGCATTTGAAATAGTTCAGTCACGTGATTTTCAAAGGCTATTTTTCAAGTATCTCATTTTGTGTCACTTACACTTCTAAATTTCAAAAACAAAGCTTGATGCTCCTTTTCTTTATGAAAAGATCCAGTAACTTAAAGAATACAATACAAAATAGCAACAAATAGCTTGCCACATAATTATCCTTAATAAAAAATACCACTCAATTCAAGAAAAGGACATACTATTTGAGTTTTTGGTTTTTTCTTTTCCGCCTCACCGTGCTTCTTGTTCACTACTTCTTCCAGTTTTTTCTCATCCCAATTATCCATAGTATCTACATTAAAAAACAAAAAACAAAAAAAGAAGACTAAATATTGTATCTAAAGCTCCCAAAACACACTGCATATCTCCTTAGACAGGAAAGCTGTATTATATGACTCATACTTAACACATTTTCTTTAAAACACCAAAGGTAGAAATAAATAGTTTTGTGAGATTATTCACTAAAATCCTAAGTTGTTTAGGCAAATGAAAAGGTAGTATTTTAAGAAAAGGTGAGGAACAAATCCAAAATAAGGTAGTGGTTTTTAAACATTTCATTTATGACATTATGCAATAAATTCAGATTTTATAAAAAACAACAATAGTTATTCTTTATAAACACAGTCCTACTAAGAGTAAAATATTCTTCAAGTTACTAAATATCTTAGTAACAACAAACCAAAAGTAACAGACATTTATCTTTAAGAAAACCCTTTTTCAAAAATATACCTTTTTCAAGTTCTTCATCTCTTGCATCAATGTAAACACTTCGCTTTTCACACTTTCTCTCCAGAGTCAGGTCATGAGAGAACTTACACTTATCTCCTTTAGTACACTGTCCTTGCTTGAAGAATGCACATACCACGGATTTGGGATCTGCACCTATATCAGATGGCATATGGTATTTGTATTTCAATCTATCAGATAGTAAAGTACAGCCTCTATCTGAAATATAATTACTTTTGGTTAACTTGCTATTTCCCACTCACTGATGTGAAAAGAAAATACCACTTACGGGTGTTAGCAAGACATTTCTTTTCAAGTTCCTTCTATAGCATTTTGTATCTATTTTTGTTTTCTTTTATTCCTACCAAAAAAGGGGACAGGAGATATGAAACCAAACAAACACATAAGGTATTTCACAGTCACCTGTCTAGATGCAGTTAATGAGGCAGGAGGCAAAAGAGAAATATAAATGGAAGTATACTGTCAAGAGTTTGGGAGTTACAATTTATATGCCCCTAGGCTTGCCTTGGCTACTACCAAAAGTGAGATATTATAAATCAACTAGTAGACTATTTAAATCTTTAATTTCACCTTAAGCAGGGGACTAATGGCTGGAGTTATAGTTGTACAATGACAGAGCTGTGCACAATTACAGAGCAATCATAAGAAAGTCATTGATACAGGGAGTATCATTTTCATAGCAGACACAATTAGCTTATAGTCTAAAGAAAACATATATCAAAATAAAGAATTTTTAAACATGAATCACAGCTGATAAAAATAATACTTCTGAAATTTAAAGTTTACCTTTACTTATTTTTTGAGCAGCAACTACAGGTTTGAATAGTTCATTTAGCTCCTGCAATTCTTTCTTCTTGTCATCTTTCTTCAATTTCTTTTCAGCTTCACTTTGTGCTACCTAATTTTCCCAGGTATAACACAAAAATTTGATTTCATATAGTAAAACAGTAGTATACAACACTAACATAACAAAGATATTTGCATATTTATGTATATATAGTCCTTACCTCGTAATAGCAGTTTTATACTGGCCTTTCAGTATATATTAAATGGTGTGGTTAAACTATTAAACAAAACTGCTAAATCTTATAGCAGTTACTTTAAAAAAAATCTATACATGGTACCATGCCACGTTAAAAGCATATTCAAAAGCTTAAAGCGATAAGCATTTATTAAGCATTTGCTACATGCCAGCATTTTTAGCAAATAGTTGTCACCTAGGATTTTCTTCCTGTAACAACTCACTTCCAAGAAATATGTGGGTATATTCTGAAGACCAGAGATGCAAACACCCTGAAATACGCAGTCCCACACAATAAAGAAATGTACCACCCAAAATACCTATAGTAGCCTTGTGGAAGAACATTGGGCCAAATCAATGTAGGAGATTAAACAAAACAAAACAAACATGACACATGACATAGTTCCAGGCACACAATTTACATACCTAATATGATTAGAGGATTCATCCAAATATTTATAAGTCAGGTCCTATGTTAGATGACAGGGAATACAAAGATGAAAAGACAAAGATGCTTATTTAAAGAAGCTCAGAATCTAGTGGGAAGACAGACATGTCAACAACTGTAATATAATACATGGTGCTCTGGGAACAAAAAATTCCTATCCACCTGAGAAAATCAGACTGACCTAATATTTTATGGATGACTTCTGATGGACAAGAAGAATGCAGAGAGAGCCAGTCAATGCAAGATAACAGAGACCAAAAGGAACAAAGCACAAGAAAAATCAATGAGAAATTTGGATTGCGTCAGTAGGTAATAGAGTAAGACTCAAGGGTTTCAAGTAAGCCAGTGACACAATCAGACTGTATTTTATAAAGATCACGAAAGCAACTTTGTGAAGGGTGTACTAGAAGAAGCCTAAGAATGAAGACAAAGACAATTGTGAGGCTAATACAATTGCTGTAGGGAACAAAACACAAGAGCTTAAAATAGGCATGAGTAGCAAGGATGGAGAAAGGGAAAGAGGGCTCTTAAAAAGGTAGAACTGATAGGACTAATTGACTAAACATGAGGTATAAGGGAGAGGGAGGAATCTAGGAGGATTTATCTTATGTATGGTGAGTGCTTTTAAACAATACAGGGAATACAGGAAGAACAGGTTTCAGAGTACAAGGTGGAGATGAGTTCAGTTTTAGACATACTGAATATGGAATACTTACAGAGCATCTGGGTGGAGCACAAAAGATGGACCTTTACTCCTAGACAGAGGGTCTGTTTTGAGATAAAGATTTTAGAAATAGCAGCTTGTAGATAATCAAGTAAAACTTTGGGTGTATATGAGATTACTCAAGGGCAGCATAAAAAAATGACAAGAGCAGAAGACAGTTCCCTGAAGAATAGCAATATTAAGTGAACCAACAGAATCTACAAAAGCCCATTAAAGGGACCAAGACACATCAAAGAAATAGGCAGACATCCAAGAAAAAAAGTATTCAAGGAAGAAATTTTAGGAAGGGAAGGGCCAAATACTTTAATAAGGTTAAAGACTTTCCAAATCCTGACTTCAATCATGTGGTGCATGTATTTAAACAGAAAACTGCAGGAAATAAAATTTTTTAAATTTAAGTCATTTTATTTTCAGTAAAAGTATTCTTTGTGGGATCCAGAGCAAGAGGACAACGGTGACACACAAAACATTTTTGTAAATATTTATGAGTTAAAATTTAAAGTAATGTTAAATAAAACACTGTCAGTACCCCTACTTCGTAAATCTACCTTATGACCTGGAAGGATAGGTTCAAATTTAAAATGCTCTGAGGTCCCATAGAGTTCCACACTGGAGTATAGCAATAAAGCAAGAGTCCACTCCTGGCTCTTCTTCCCAAACTGCATTTCACCCCACCCCATGTGTGCAGGAACTGCCAAGTGCAGGGGAGGAGATAGCATGGATCCAGGCTCTTTCCACACTCCCAGCACACAACCTCCCTTTGGCTACTTCAGGCATATTGGCAGCGCAGTGTACTCTAAGATAAACATGGGGTAACATCACCTCTGTGGGCCCTGAGCTGTTGTGGGAGCAGTGGTGAACACTCTGGGTGGGGACATATTTGTCCTCACTGACTCTCTGCTTGTGAGAGGAGCTATGTCTGGAAGTGACAAAGTAGAGTCAGTCACCCTGTACACATCTCTGGCCCGGCTTTTAATAGCAGGACTGCTGATCATTTCCAGTATTAAATATGGTGGTTAGGTACCTTATGTTTGCAGAAAAAAGCCCAGGTACCCAAGAAATTATAAAATTATAATACTGAATGTATTACCAACCTAACTACCACCACACATTGTATGGCTTTCTTGGTTTATGACATCTGAAATTACCAATCAACATACTTCCCACTAGAAGAAATACTGAAGGGAGGGGAACAGTACTGAATAAAGGGAGAAAGTGAATTCTTCTTACACACCTATATTCACATTATATTCTCATTTAACCACCACAGGAACCCTGTAAGGTAACTGGTCTTCAACTATACAGATAAAAAATAGTGTCACTGAATAATTTAAGATCATGTAACAAATAAGATAGAATGATTCATACCCAAGTTGATCTGACACCAAGGCCTGAGCATACATTTTGACTAAAACAGGTATGGAAGGATCAATAGTTTTTGGTTTGAGAATCAAGCTGTGTGCTAGAGAAAGAAAAGTGTTGGAGGCACTAATTTGTAGATGGCATGACAGAAATTTGTTTCAGACAGGGGTTAACAATCTCACAAACATACATTCTGATGTTCTCAGATGGAAAAAAAAGTGTTTCCAAAAATTAAGGAGAAGAAGATAGTGTGGTGAAAAAAGTACTTTTTAAAATAAAGATCTGTCTGCAAAATCTTAAATTCAAGAAAGGGAAAGATCTAAAGAACTTGAAAAAAATAGGGCTAAATTTTTTTTTGAGTGAAGTACAATGAATAAAATAATTTCAAAATTCATATGGAAGAATAAATGCCTAACAAGAGCCAAGAGAAATAGAAAAGAAGTAGCATTTGGGAGAAAGGACTTGCTGTAATATCTAATAGAATATTACTATGCCACTGAATCAAAATCAATGTGATACTGTTTGAGGGGTAGATAATAAATAAAGAATCCAGAAATAGATCCTAATATATTTGAGACTTTAATATATGTCAACTGTGATATATCACTTCAGTGGGATAAATGATACTGGTACAATGGCTGTTCATTTGAGCAAAAATAAACTTGGTGACATATAAGTTTTTATGACAAATTATAGATTGAAAATAATTAGAAAAAATCTAGGAAAAGCAAATAATCTCATGGCAGGGAGATTTTTTTAATCATATAAAAGAAAAGCTAAACATATCTGATAATACAACTAAAAATTTTTGTATATCATAAAAGAAACATCACAAATCATCTGTAATACAGACAAAAGATGTCTCATAAATTGACAAGAGAAAGCAAAAAAAGCAAAGGATTTGAATAGGCAAGTCAGAGAAGTACAAATCCAAATAGCCAACAGACATGAAAAGATACTCAAACTTACTAATAGTGAGGAAAACAAAGTAAAAGTGATGTATTATTTTATACTTACCATACTGAACAACATTAAAAAGAACTTTAGTATCTATAACTCATACACTGCAAATGAATTTATGTGAAGTACTACAATCTTTTATGTAAGGCGATCAGGTAAATTTATTAAAATTAGAAATTTCATTTCCCTTGATCTAGAAATGTATCACCAGGTAATTTATGCTACACACACACACACACACACACACACACAAGCATGTAAGAACACATGTACAAGGATATTTCTTGTAGTATTATTCTCAAGAGTCAAAAAGCTAAAAACAGAGTGATCACTTACAAATAATGAAATGGATGGATATAGTACATCCACATGGTAGAATAGTAGGCAGCCATTAGACTAAACTAAGAGCCATATCAAAATGGTTGGAGAAATACCATCTAAGAGGTACTGCTGAATAACATAGGCAAGATATAGAAAAGAGTAGGATTACAATTTGAAATACAATTATAATTCTAAACATTTTTGATATGTAACAGATGTTGCCACATATGAAGAAAATGCAGAGATTTAAGTTACTTACTTGACGTGGATTTTGCTGACCAAATTTAACTTGATGAGTGACAGCCTTGATAAACTTCTGTTGCTTTGCTCCTTTCTTATTCTTTAGACCAAAAGTTTTGTCCTAAGTGAAAGAGTATAAAAATACCTTAGCACTTCATATTAATTTCTAATCAATATTTTTCAGTCCTATCTAAAAATCATTCTTTCATTTACTTATTTGTAAGAAAATTATTCTTTCTTATGCTATATACTGACACAGAAAATACTAAAACATCCAATCAAGGAATGTCTGATCCCACAACATCACTCAGGATTCTTCACAGTTCAATTGATACCTACAACCATTATCATTAAACCTGCTACTCTACGATGTTTTCTAGTGTGTTTTGGAACATCAGTTCTACAGGACTGCAGAACTGTTATACTAGGATAAGAAATCTTATAGTCAAGTAAGTTTAGGAAAATAGCTGGTTAACAGTGTTTTTAAATTTTAAGCACAAGATTATCTCAGAGCCTTTATCAGAAGGGATATAGCAGGCAGCAATTCCAAATCTTATTCTATCTCAGAATACATTTTTCTCCGAGTATCCTGAGGGACTATGTACTATCGAACACATTTTGGGGAACATTGCATAAGAAGATACATTAAATTCCGGACTGGTTCTTTTGGGTAGGGTTATCCTCTCAAAACAATTAAAGAACTCAAACCAGGAAAAATATAAATTGCTAGCTGTTACTAAAATGGAATTATTAAAACTGAAGTAAACTAACCAGAAAAGACATGTTATTTAAATATGGAATATTAATATATAATTTGGGAAAGCTATTAATGTTAATAGCAGCTATCACTTATGGAATGCTCACTATGTGCAAGGCACTAATAGTCATCTCTGGCTGGCTATTCCTATTTTACAGCATCTCAAAACCAATAAAATAGATCTTTCAATGTTTTTAATATCACAGAGTTTAAGAGGGTTTTAATTCTAAAAGTTATTTTTCACTAGAAAATATCTTTTTATTCGTATCTATATCCATCCAAAAATATCCATATACCAGAACTTTAATTCTTCCTACTTAAACACCTATCTCATGTTTTAATATCCCACCATATTACAAATTCAACATGAATTTTCTATAGCCTATGCATATAAAATGGTAGGATGCAGATACAAGCTGAAATTCTCTGCCTTGAGATTTTGACTGATTTTCCTTGTTTTTATAGAGAAGAAAGTTTAACACTCAATCCAACTAGAAGGAAAAAATGGTCAAGGGTAATGTGACATGGAGAGAGGTGATCACATGCAGTAACCAGGTGTGAAATGCCAGTTTCATTTTACAAAGTGAGCTTTCATGGGGGTGGAGGGAGTACTCTAGATAAAAATATTACCAGGATCAAAGTCCAACAGCATCTACATATACCTCCCCAGAGAAAAGCATAACTGGAGTTCAACCCATGCCCCATGTGTAACTACAGAGAAGCAGCAAATTATGAATAAAGATGAAATAGCAAAGTAGGTACTAATATACGAAGACTCAGGAATGAAAAAAGTCCTCCATGGAGACCTGGACACCTAGAAGAGAGTGTTCATGACATTAGAGGCGTATCAGCTCCTGATTCCAAAAGAAAAATGTCTTTCAAGTTTAATTACACTTACTGCTTCAGCACATAATTAACCAGTCTAAAGAGATAATGAATGAGTTGTGTTCTGAAAGTGTCTAATTAATTTAGAGCTCAGAAATTATTCTTTTTCCACAGATAAGGGACACATTTATTTAGCAGTTACTGAACTCCTGAATATATATTTTATAATACTGACTCCTCTTAACAATCCTACAATATACTATTATCTCACTCGGTAAAAGTGGATACTGAAATTCAGACATGTTCAATTATTTTGAAGTAACATTGTTAATAAAGGGCAGCTTAGATGGTGTAATGATTTAAGAATATAAACTCTGGAGTCAGACTGCCCAAGTTCTAATGCCAAAGAGAACAGGCAAATTAACCTTCCTTGCCAGTTTTCTTATCTGTAAAGTGGGTCTCACACTAATCTCTTAGGATAGTTGTGAAAGTTAAAAGATTTACTACAAAGAGGCAGTATAGTACAGTGGTTAAAGGCACAGACTGTGGAGCTAGATTTTCTGAGTTTGAATCCTGGTTCTGCCACTAACCATCTTAATAACTTTAGGCAAGTTATTTAACCATTGTGAACATTTCTTCTCTATTGAGAGAATTAAAGGTGCTGTGTATAGTTATGATTTGTAGAAGGCGTGCTTCTCTTCTCTCCAGTTTCTTAAAACACTGAAAACTGTGTCTGGCCCAGTCTGTTAAGTGACACGTGGCATCTACGCCAAGGTACATTTGACTCCAAGCAAAGTCTTTTGTTCTTTCCACCATGAAAAACTACTTACCAGAGACACCTAGTTAGGTTATTGGGCCTGCTGGTACACAAAAAGCTTTCTGAATACCACAATGTGGATCTGGGATATCAACACCACTTCTTGAAAATAGAATGGTTTGTAATTTGGAACACTTCAAAAGGGCTCCTTCAGTTTTTCTTATTTCAGAACAGAACCTTACCAAAAATTAACCAGTATTTGGGAGAGGGGGAGTATGAGGTTAGGTTATAAGGAAGGAACAGTGTTTCAGATTTGGGAAACCGAATACAAAGGAGTTAAGAAAACAGTAATTCTAAAAAACGATGGCCTCCTGAGGCTCCAAGAGCCTTAACATTCAGTGAATTCTCCATTATTTCACTTAAAACTGACCATTTCTGCACCCTGCCCTCAATGTAACCCTGCTTCTTTTACAGGCTGGCCTCCACTCCTTCAGAGGAAGGGGCAAAAGGGCAGGTCAATACTGAACACAATAGGCGTCTACATTTTGGGTGACTAAGGTAATCAGAGTCCAGTACTGTTTTGCCTTATTAGCATCCCCCAACCCCCGCCACCACCAAATGCATTGTCTAATGTATTTTTGTTGTCCATTCAAGCAATGAAGACCGCAGCTACTAAATGAGTTTTAAGTAATAAACAGGTGACCTTGGCTGAAGTTCTTCATTGCCACCAATTATTTCTTTTTCCATCCTTTACACAGCTGGATCCCATCTCCACAGGATTCTATGTATTATTACTTCCTTGCTGCTACAAGTCTTAAGCTGGACATCTCTACCTGCTCATCCTAAATCCAAAATTTATTTTCCCCTTCCCATAATCAAACTTTCTAGTTCCGAAAAGTGACGTCAGTTTATTACAATTTAGCTTTAAGTAAAACTAATGATATATGCCATTCGGGACAACAGTGTGGATGCTAACAGAACCACAACCCTTTTTGACACAATCATTTCAGAAAGAAAATACTTATTAATACAAATGAATTCATGAAATTCTGGGGAGTTAAACAGGGAAAGTAAAAATGCAGACACTATAAAGAAATTACTTCAAGTGACAGAAAGTGAGCATTGTACAGACAGTGCAGGTCAGTATGATTATTTCCCCTAATTCTTAGTCATATTAATAAATAATAACAGCTGCTGTTTATCGAACATATACCACGTCAGATACTTTACATATGTCATCTCATTTAGCCTACAGCTCTGTAATACAAGATAGCTTCATTTTGCTAATGAGAAACTGTGGTTCACACAGGTCATGTAACATGACTAAAACCACAGTGTTTGAAATTTTAATTTGAAATACAGGACCCAAACCCAAGTCTATCTGACCCACTGGTGCTTCTTTAAATTATGCTGCCTCTCTTGCCTCTTTTTACTTCCTTAGTTCTTAAAAGCTACATGTTGTTTTTCTACAGTAAGTGCCTATGATGGTGGCAGTAGAAGCACCTGAGGTACAGAGGAGGAAATAGGTATGCAGGGCTATCACTTACTTTAAAGACTATTCAAAAGTGCTGCTTAACAACATATGTTCTACTTCATTATTGATTTTGATCAACTCAGAACTTCAGTTATATTCCTATAAAATCTCCTCAAATTAACCAGACTCTGAAATAAATATTAGCATTGTAAGTCAAAATAGACTACAAAAAAATACTCTTCCACAAAAATTATGATAGAGATCAATAACCAGTATGAACCCAGTGTCAATTATGTTCATTATCAGTCTGTCATAAAATATATTTAACTTTTAACCCCCTGTAATAGCCACTGAGACATGCTAGGGCTTTAGGGAAGTTTTAAAAACGTCACCTGTAGTATTTAATAAAGTGGAATATATTATTTTCTCATCAGGCCGACAACAGAATATTCTGTATACATCTAGTTTCACAACAAATGGTATAACTTAATACTACAGTTTACAACACTTTGTACCTCTCCAATGGTGGCAAACATCCAATGTAGCACACTTAAGTCTACAAACCTCACTACCAATTAAAAAAAAAAAGGGACATTCATCATGTATGTTAAACGTAGAAGAAAAAAATACAGGTTTAATTTTTATCACTCAGGATATTTTCTGTCAGCTAAAGTAGGCAGCTATCTTATTTTGAATTTTTCTTTGGTGAAGTCTTCATTAATGACACTGAAGCTGCTTTCTCCTTAGATTAAAAAGAAGCTTGTTACAAGATGAATGGAGCTATAATACACCTATCATTTTTAGTTGATGGGATACCATAAATAACTTTCATATACAATTCCTTAAAACAAAAAATACCAGTCCTATTAACTAAAAGTAAAACAATTTATACAAAGTAGTCCACCTCACATCTGTGGCTGCTGTGTTTTCAGTTACCTACAGTCAAATGCTGTCTGAAAATATTATATAGAAAAATACCAGAAATAAACAATTCATTAAGGTTTAAGTTCTGAGCAGAATGATAAAATCTCCCGCTCTCCTGCCTGGGATGTCAATCATCACTTTGTGCAGAATATTCAAGGTGTATAAAACTATCCACTTAGTAGCATCGAGATGATTAGACCAGTTATCAGGGAGATTTGAGAGAGACCATATTCACTTAACTTTTATTATAGTATGTTCTTGTAATTATTCTATTCTATTATCGTTAATTTCTTGCTGTGCCTAATTTACAAAAAAAAAAAAGTGTATGTGTGTCGGAAAAAAACATTATATAAAGGGTTTCATACTATCCAGTTTCAGATACCCACTGGGGGTCTTAGAAGTACCCTCTGCTGATAAAGGGGAACTACTGTAGTTAAAGCTCAATAATGCATAAAGGATACATTTTACTGTAATGTAAAATTTAATTTCACATCTATACAGAGTTTTACTTTCCATCATGGTTTAATATGATTAATTTAAGCTCAGTAAAGCAAAATGACAAAATGTCATCCATACAATGCCCTTGGTTTACGCAGTACTGAATGCCATCAGTTTACCATCCCCACAGATCTACCTAAGTTCCAGGAGACCAGATTGTTCAAAAATGTGATAGCAAACACAGGTATGAAGGTGACAACATTCTATTTTTAAACTTATGGCTATGTTACTTCATGACAGTCTAAACAGTACAAATTCGCCTTAAGAATTGGAACTTAAAATTACTAGAAATCTTTCCAAGCATGTTAATTAAATAAAATTTTATAAAAATAAAATTTTAATAATAAAATTTATTAAAAACCACAGTCATTTACAAATGAACATCTCATTTCAAAACACCAGACATGTATTATGGTTGCGTCCTAATAAAAAGTAAGGAAAAGCCTGTCCAATATTCAGATATACTTTATGCAGGAAAATGGTCATGGTTTTTTCCTGGTTACATATCCAAAGCATACTAGGAACTATTTATTTTAATCATGAAAAGGAATCGAGGGAAGAAATACTTCGTTGGGGCTATATGATACGTTTATGTATTTTCAAATATGGTTCACTGTTTTAAGGAAAGTCATTGATACAGTCGTTGGAAAACAAATATAAAGCATGCGTTCCTCGACCATTAAAGGGCTATAAGCTCAATGTGTTAAATGAATATATATTTATCTACATCTAGATACATATATATACAAAAAATAAATTTGGGTACGGCACTTAACACAGCTAATGACACTGATACCTAATCTTTTTTAAAACGTTATTCTGTTTAATTCAGAATGTATGCCATCAAGCGCCATGTACAAGATCGTGTACTGCGACCTGAAAGAAGTCTCTACACTTTAAGGAATTCGAAACAGTTTAGATATAAAGCGAAAAAGCCATGAATAGTAATTTGGTGGGTGGAAAAAGTTTACTACTACTCCTAGGTGACTGATAGGTAAAGAAAAAAGGAGCACAAAGGCTCATCTTAAGTCGGCCTTCCGTAAAAGAGCCTGGCCCGAGCACGTTCGGCGTATTTCTTTTAAATACGAGCCCACAAACCTCTTCAAATCTGAAAACTAGTGTGCAGGATAAAACCCTGTGGCAGGCACGGGGCGGGGGGGTGGGGTATCGTTTCGCATCGGGGTCGGTGAATGCAAGCGTGTGAGAGAAGCAAAGGCTGGGTGCGGGGGCGCCAGCAGCGTCACTATAGTGATGAGACGCAGAGAGCATCATCAAGGGGTTGGAAAAGGGGCAGTGGGCTGCACAGAGCCAAAGAGGTCACACGGCCCCGGAAAACGCGAGCAGGAGCAGCAGAGCGGGGAACCGGGAGGCTCCTTCCCTCAGGGCTCGCGGCGAGAGTGGGGGAGGGGACTGGTACTTACTTCGATAATCTTCTCCTTCTTTTTCTGCTCCGCCTTTTTGCTGCCCCCGGCCTGAGCCTGTTTCTTAGGGGGCATGGCGGAGACAGGTGGTACCGGCCAGACTTATGCACAGCTGGACACCGTCAGGGTATCTGGCCCCGCGGCAGGAAGAGGAGGAAGACGCGGCCGCCGTCACTGCCGCACCGCACGGAAAGCTGCGCGCTCACTCGCCGCCGATAGGAGGCCTTTGCGACAGGTCGGTGCCGCATAGCATTGTGGGCGAGAGGAACGGCGCCCGGAAGCAGAGCTGCGCGTGCTCTTCTGCCGCGGCCGCCCTCGAGGGGACTGGGACGGGACGTGGGAAAGCGACTACGCGTAACACGTGATGTCGCTGACTTACCTGACCCTTTTTAGGTCGCGGCAAGCCTGAGGATTAATTGCGGAGAAGGGTTTGTGTCCTCCCTCCGTCTTCTCTTTCTCTGAGGATGGGCCACTCTTTTTCCGCTTTCGCCTTGGGTGGAGGCTTGTCTCCCGGCTAGTTTAATGGTCCCCCTGTATCATCCCTATCCTTAGTGACCACCCAGCAGCCGCAGCACTCAGGGGTGTTTGGAGGGCCACAGTACCCAGTTACCTTCTCATGCCCTGGTGGGTCAGGCATCGTCGGTGGGTGAGTGCAGCCTGCTTTAGGTTCCTGCACAGGTTTATGAAGAAATGGAAAACGTCTCCCTTTTATTTGAAGGGCGCTAGGTATGGCCGCCCGGAGAAGGAGGCATTTGAACTCCTTTGACGAACTGTATCAAGTTTTTTTAGATTTCGGGGAAGTGCCTAACTGATTGCTTAAATCGCCTTTAATAACGTGAAGTTAACCAAACCTAGTTTGAGGGTGGAAAGCATATCCCAACAGCTTTTATTAAGTGCTTGGTAAGTGTAGAAACTACTTGGCACATTACACCCATTATTTCATTTAATAGTTGTCCTAGTGACATTGAGTTAGGCGTTTCTACTCTTCATATTTTATAGATGAAGCGCAGAAAGGGAAAAACATGCCCAAGATGATGTTAAAGGCTGAGCCAGGGATCCCAGTTTTGGCAGTCTGACTTCAAAGTCCAAATACCTATCACTAACATTACAAAAGATGATCCTGTTTGAAAAGGTCTTTGGTGAATGAATGGGGCCTGTAACTATTTATACAAACCAAAACATAATTTTTAAAAAATGTACAATGCTTAACTGTTATTGTTTAAACTGTTTCTCTTAGGAAGCATTGTGGAGCCAAGAATCACCTTTCAGGAAACAGTTTTAAAATTTTTTTTCATTAATTTGCATAAGGAGAAAGCTATAAGTCCCCTTAATTAGTACAGTTGATTATTTGCTCAGTAACTTTCTACATAAGATAATTCCAAAGGTTCCCAAGTATGTATATGTGTGTATATCTTTGTATCAATCTATCTATCCATATCTATACCTATTCATATCTATATCTGAACTTTATCTGGGTTTCTATACCAGGTTGATGGACTCCCCTTTTACTTATTTACTTCCTTTTTAATCTTTAGTTGTTTTGTGCTTGTTCTTGTCAGAGGAAGAGAGACCCAGTCACCTTCCCTCTTTACTCAGTATTATAATCTTGGATTTTGAGGGTATCCTGTCCTTTAAGACTGCTTGTAGGGGTACTATGTATTTGCCTTAACTTCCTCTTTTTAGTCCCCCCAAAGATACACTTTGGGTCCTTGTTTATTTTGAAAACATTTATTGGTAATCATTCTTATGAAACCAGTGAATTGTAAGTAACAACTATGGGAAAATTATGAACACTAGGGTCTTGGAATAGGTGCCCCAGGTTCATGGTTCTTAACCATAATTAACTCCTTTCTGCCTTTGATTTTTACTTTTGCTTCTGCCTCAAGTTGTGATGTAGGTGAGGATAAAAGATCTTTCCTTGTCTCAAGTGGAAAATAAACATTTCTAAATATAGTACCTGCTCTAATAGCCCTCTCCTATTAGTCATTTCTTCATAGATTAGAAAGAAGTCTTAACTCATTGAATTCACTGTTTTCTGAAATAAAATAATTGCTTGTTTGTGGTAACCAACAGCAAATAGAAGCAAGATTAGGAATTATATACCCTTTACTCTACTTCATTATAATTTCAACTAAACTTCCACAAAAAAGTTTAAAGGTTTACTCCAAGGGTTACAAAGTCAAATGACCCAGAAAACAGAGATACAAACTTGAGTGTCAGAATGAGTGGAATACATTACACTCCCTATTTTAGGCCACCTGTCCTATCCCCCACCTCCACACCCTGAGGTAAATGTCTACAATAAAAGAGCTCCAAACAAACAAACAAACAAACCCAAAAAGAAAAAGCCAAACCTGGCTGGTTGATTTGGTAAACAGGCTGTGGATTTATTACCTTGGATATAGTCCATTCCCGTAACTAGGTCTTTGGAACACATCAGAATGTATTTCTTGGAGCCGAGTCACTAGGCAATGGGAGTTTTAGTATTGAAGTAGAAATAATTCTTTTGCTACTCAGTATCCAAAGGTCCTTTCTGACTATAGTTAATGAAACTATATGGTATATTGGAAGTTTGCTAAGAGAGTAGATCTTAAAAATTTCTCTCTCTCTCTCACACACACACACAGTGAAATGATGGATATTTAACTTTATTGTAATCATTTGACAGTATCTATGAGTACATATATCACATCATGTTGTACATCTTTAACACAATATTATATGTTTATTATATCTCAATAAAGCTGGGGGGAAAAAGGGATAAAGATCTGAGACCCAAAATAAAACACAAAAAAAGGCCCTTCTAGTGTGTATGGGGGAAGTTACTCATTATGTTGAAATTCCTACTTTAGAAGCTAAAAGGGCAGGTTTCTCTCTTCCTTCTTCCCACAGAACCAGATACTAGGAACACAAATTAGAGATAGATAGGCAGATTCTTCCTGCTGTCCTCTCCCATGCCTCAGGCCTTTAATCTTAAAAGAATGAGGTAAGACACAGGTTGACTTCAGGAGTTCTTCAGGGCCTTAGAAGAATACCTGTATTACAAGTCCAGTGCTGGTAGGCCAGTTGCAGCAGTTCCACTAGATTTTAATTTCATTGTTTGCTATTAATATTATTTTTTGATGCTTTTGTTTTCCTAGCCTGATTTTCAAGGCTTCCCAAGATTGTGGATTTCCTGAGATTTCCAGGATTCCTTAGATTCTGTGAGCAATATTTGCAATAAATTTATTTTTTACTTTAATTAGTCTTGATTTTTAGATGTTTGCAACTAAGGACTCTGTCATAGGATGATTTGTATCCCACCCCCCACCCCCCAACCCCCCATTCATATGTTGAAGCACTAATATCCAATACCTCAGAATGTGACTGTTTTCGGAGACAGGGCCTTTAAAGAGGTGATTAATTTAATGTAAGGCTGTTAGGGTGGCCTCTAATCCAACCTAAGTGGTATTCTTATAAGAAGAAACTTGTACACACAGACATTAGAGATGCCTGTGCACAAAGGAAATACCACATGAAGACACAGCAAGAAAGCAACCATCTGTAAGCCAAGGAGCAAGGCCTCATAAAAAAATCAACCCTGCTGACCCTGTCCTTGATCTTAGACATCTAGCCTCCAGAACTGTAAGAATATAAATTTCAATTGTGTCGATGTAAGAAAGTCCAAACCTGTAGAGAATTTTCATAAAAATTTATTTGAGCCTAACGGAGGATATGCCTGGAAGCAAGATCTCAAGAGACTGAGAAAAATGCTTTTCCAAACGGCAGTTTGCAGCTTTTATGCATTTAAAACTAAGGAAGGAAGCAGGAATGATTATATGAAGGTGGGATAAAGCAAGATGGGGATTGAATTACTAGGTAGTTAAAAGATTATGTGCTCTCTTGAGGGTGGTTTTTTATTCTGCGGAGTCTGAAGAGGCATTTCAAAAGTGTGTTAATGTAGGTCATGGGTTCCCAAAGAGTGGTATTCATACCCCTGCGGGTATGTGCTGGGCTGTTTAGGGGTACATGATAAACAATCAGTAATGGCAAAAAAAAAATTTCAAAGCATTAGTTACGGAACAATAAATACTAAGTCTGAATCACCGTTAATGGAGACACTTCAAAATTAGATCACATTAGCGAATGATGATTAATGACAGTGTGGCTATGAACCCTTCCCCCAACCTACCCTTCTACCAGTCATTAACCACAGTTTCAGAAAATCCGTTCGTGACATTTTTAGAACTTCTCCAAATATATAAATACATTTGTAGCCAAATGATTAGTTTAATTATTGACTGAGTAAAGGTGTGTTGTCTTTAATTGTGATTCTTTTCAAGTAGTTTTTTTTAATTTTTAAATACTTGATCATCATTATCAATATTTAACTGTTACAGATATTATAAAAATAAATCTGTGGTTCCTACTTTTAGTGTAGTTATTTTTCTTTCCTAACATAGTACCTCATTTCCACTTCTTTACGTTAAGACAGGCACTAAACAAAAGTGTCAGTATTTAAAAACAGCTGTTTTAAAAACAAAGGGTACAATTTATAGAATGGGCTTAAAAGGGGTACACAAGTGGAAAAGTTTGGAAATCACTGATAGATGAACATAGGCAATGGACAGGTTTTGCTTAAGGCAAAGATAAAACTTTTGCTAAAGAAGTTACATGCCTGGGGGGTTACTATCCACCATGACCCATCCAGTTAGGAATTTGTGATCAGAACACCCTGTGAGGTTACTTTCCACAGAACCTTATTTTTTCATCCACAGTCACTCAGTTGGTAATATTTTGTTATGGAAGCCCTAGCGAACTAATACAGATCCTGACTGATAAAGGACCAAACTATGCTGTGGCTGTTATGGTGAGCAGAGGCAAGGCTATTAGATTATCTAAATAAATTATTATTATAAAGACAAGATGACTCTGACTGGCCATGTAAGTTGCTGATCAATTTTATGGGTTGAGGCAGTATAATATTAGAAGTATTTTGATTTAAATATTGAATGCTTCAAAATGCTTCTGACGTGTAGGCAGTTTTCTTTTAAGATTTTATTTTTTCTCTCCAGAATAATAAACTATTACAAAAGATTTGCCAGTGTTTCAATAGAGCCTGTAAAATCTCTTCTAACTTGTCAGTTTGAGTTTCAATTCTGAATCCTTCACTTCAACCTACATTGACATAAAATTTTCTTAAATGGGTGACTTACATTGGCAACTTACCTGTTTCTGTTTGAAATATTTCTTGGTGCTATTATGATAATAGTTATGGAATTTGTCAAGAAATCAAGATGTACAGTGTCCAAATATTTTTTGCTTCATCGAAGCTAAAACAATTCCCCATGATTCCCGTCAATCATGTAATATCCCTAGCAATAGCTTTGAATTCAATACAGGGATTCCATGTTTTCTTCAGCCCAATAATGTCTGCTTTTTAGTATTATGTTATTGCAGTTTATGCTCCCCATTTTCGACCAACTTATCCTATTCCCCACCTCCACACCCCACTTAACCACTCTACTGCCTTAGAGTTTTTCATAAATAGCGTACATACCAGGGGCGCCAAAAAATGTATACACATTTTCAGTGATGTTACCTGTGTATTACTTTTTGAAGTTGAATTGAATTACAGTATCAATCTGTAGTATGATGTTTGCTCAAAAAATGGTGTTAATCAAATGAATGCTAGGGTCACTATGTGACAGGCAGGACAGTCAAAGAAAATGGCGGAAACAGTTGTCATTTGAGGAGTGCAAGACGATTAGTCAGGACAAGGATAGGATGAAGAGGTGCAGTTGAGTTTCCTCCATGTTCTCCTGACTTAACTCCTCTGACTTCTCCTAGTGGGGAACTTAAAGGATGCGGTGTACCAAAGAAAACCAGCTACACTGGTGGTACTTTGGGAAGAAATTGAAACAGCATGTGCAATGATACAAGTATACACTTTGACCAACATTGTTCAAGCAGTAGTTCACTGTAATCAGAAGTAGCTAGCTGCTGATGGTAACCACTTTGACCACCTCCTGTAATTGTAGAAGTCAAATGTGACTTGTATGTATCTTTGGTTATCAGTATACGCATATATTGAGTATTATAATATTAATACAGTTTTTTTTTCTTTTTAAAAAATGTGAATACATTGTTTTGGCATCCTCCGTATATAACCTCAAACAAAAACTAGTCTACCTTCTGTCTAGGTACCATGAATAGAAACTTTGGTGAGTCATATTTGTTTCCTCCTCCAACATCCAAATTCAATCAAGTCCTAATGACTTTACTCTTAAGTTTCTTTCAAATTATTCCCTTCCTAACTCAATACCTTATTTCTGTGTCACATCTCTTGCTTGGATGATTGCAAGAACCTCTTGTTCTCAATTTCAAACATTCTCCCTTATATATGTCTTTTAAAAATTAGTAGACTGCTAGCATTTTTTTTTTTTTTTTGGTATGTGGGTAGCTCCCTGACTGGGAATCGAACCCAGGCTGCAGCACGGACAGCGCCAGCGCCGAAGCCTTAAGCCACTACACCATCAGAGAACTCCCCTGCTAGCATTTTTTTAGCTAGCAGATTATCAGACAAATGAGCAAAGAAGATATAAGCAGAAAAGGATAAAACATTTTATGTGACTAAAAATATTTTATATACATTTCAAATAAAGTAAATATGTAAAATATAATTTTAAATCAAGTGCTTAATTTTTTGTTATGAAAACTAATTTTCTATTTATATAGTGTTTAAAGGATCAGATTTTGGAGTAAAAACTATGTGGGTTAAATATATCTTCTACTTTTGTAAGTGACTTTAGGCAAATTGCTGAACACCTTTAAGCTTTGGTTTCCTTATAAGTAAAAGAGAAATAATTATACTGCTTGCAGTTCATAGAGCTTTTGGAAGAATGAAATGGTATAATGCATATGAATCACTCAGAGTGGCACATAGTAAGCACATAATTAGTTTATATTACTATGTAATCCAGGTCATACTCTGCAGATGTAAATAATTCAGTGTTGACTCATTAATTTCTAAAGGAACTCACTCCAAGGGATATTAAGAATGTAAAATTGTGAGACATGGAAACTGAAGGGGGAAAAGTCAGAAAGTAGGGGAGGACTTTCAGGTGTTAAGCATGGGCAAATGATCAATGATGGTACTAAGTAGTTTACACTGGCAATGCATGGCATAGTGGGCAGGGAAGGGAGTAATGCATCCAGTTTTGGCTGTTGAATTTAGGTGCTAGTGGGATGTCCATGTAGAGAAATCCACTGGCATCTGGATCTCTGACTTGGGAACTCAGGAGACTTTGGAACATATGTCAATGAGAATGGATAACTTTGAGGAGGATTATACAAAGCAAAAAATAAATAGGGATATGGGGAACAACCTTTAAGAGACATAGAAAAAGCAGCTCAGCGGGGAAAATGAGAAGAGGAAACTGTAACAGGGATACTTAGACGGAAGAACCTTCCTGATAGGGTAATTTTGACTCTGGAATTGAATTTAAAAATGTGACTTACTCATTCAGTGTGATTGTACTTAACTATATTTAGGGTATGGATGCCCTTGTTCTTTTTTTGGGATATACTCTATTTTTCTTTGATCTCCACATAGCTGGGTCATTTTCATCCCAGAGGTCTCCATGCAAATGCCAATTCCTCCAAATGGCTATCCCTGACCATTATATCCAAAGAGCCTCTATCTCCCACTCCCAATTAATCTCCTTCTTATCTCTCTCTTCATTTCTTTAATAGCATTATCACAATTTGTAATTACTGTGTATTTTTCTTTATTTCTTAATTGGGTATCTCTTGCCCCAGCATATAAGCTTCATGGAAGTAGAGATTCTGACTCCCTTGTTTATATTGCATTAATAGCACCTAACACAATCTATCTCTTAGAAAAAACTCCATAGATGTGTTTTAAAAAATGAATGATGGCTGAGAACTAAGTTGGGAGCTGACTGTTTTTTTTTTCTTTTTCCCATTTGTTCTGTAAGAGTGTATATAGTTTTGGTATTTTGGTATTTATCTTATCTATTGAAGATGAATTTAATAAAGGTTTCTGTACCAAAATGCTATGAACGTCCAGATTCATTGGGGGAATTTTCCAGTATGCTGTATGTCACAAAATGCCAAGATTCCACAATAAAAGGATAAAATTAATAGATGAGACTACTGAGGATAAACATCTTTAATTAGGTATATAGACACATTTGTGGGCTTCCTTTCTTGCAGTTGTCCTGATGATACCTCAGCTGCTTATTAAGGAATATAAGTTTGTAATGGTGTGTTGGGCTTTACAAAGAATGTGAAATGAGCAATGTGGAGAAGAGTATAAACATCGGTAAAATATTTACTTGTGCTCTGAGCTTGAAATGACACTTTGTCATCTTCAGTGATACATATTTGCAACATAAACTTAGAAAAGATTCCAAAAATTCTGCAAGAGACAGATAAGTCTCTTCCTGCAATAGATTATTCTGGAATTCCTGGAAGGGGACAAGTAGTGTCACTAACAATCATATTTCTTAAAATAAAAAAGTGATAAACATAGCTGACAGGTTTATTTATGTTCTTATGAGGACATAAAGACAGAACATTTGAAATTACAACAGTCCTGAAAACATCTGTGACAAGTACGAGACAAATATATGCCCTCAGTACATACAAGATGATGTAAAACCGTAGTAGATGAAAGGGACTTCTCACCTAGGCAAGCCAGAGACGGGAGCTTAGAGGAGGTGCTGTTTGTACTCTGAGTGTAGGAGTTTATCAAGCAGAGTAAGGTGTAGTATGTATTCTAGGTAGACAAAATAGCATGCAAATATATGACTGTGAAAGGACATGACATTTTTGGTGAGTGACTGATTTTGTGAAGATGCGTTGAGATAGTGACACGAGATGAAGATAAAAACAAATTAGGATCAGATTTTAAAAGGGTCTTATATATCATTTTGAAGGAATTGGGCTTTAAACTAAAGTCATTAGTGAGCCATTCAAGGTTTTTATAGAGATATATTTTGGTCAAGATACATCTGACAAGAGACAAATTAGAGGAGAGGTGAGATATAGAGATTAATTATTAGGCTACTGCAGTAGTCTTACAGAGAAATGATGACAAACTATAAAAACAATAGTGATGATAGAAAAAGGAAATAAATTGAGAATTATTTAGGAGGTATAAACAATAAGTATAAATCTATATCAAAAGACATGAGAGGCAAGGAAAGGTAGGAATTGAATATGATTTTGTTTTCTATCTTGGAGAACTGTGTTGAACATACAGAAGTAAAAGCCAAATTGTGAGTGAGGAAAGAGGAGAACAGGAATTTGGTTTTGGGTCGGCTGAGTTGGCTTTCTAGGTGATGTATGACTGGCAGTTTAAGATACTGGTTTTGGGAGAGAGATCAGGATCAGAATAATGAATCTTAAATAATAATTTGAGATTCAATATAGATAATCAACAATATAGATGGCACTTGGAGCTACGGGAGTAGTTGAGATCAACAAAGGAGAGTGAATAAAATGAGATGGTAAGAGGACTGAAGTAAGACCCCTAAGTTATGGTAACATTAAAGAAATGTAGAAATCTGTGGTAGTATACAAGTATATACAAATATATCCACAAACCAGTTGATACGCTTAAGAGGTAGAGCCTAATTTCTTCCTTTTTAAGTGTTGGGCTGAACTTGCTGGCTTACTTCCACCAAATAGAATTAAAATTGAAGTGGCAGTGAACAATTTCAGATATTAGAAAATGAAACCTATGTCCAATCACAGCTTTTCTGTCTGTCTGTCTCTTTACCTGATCTGGGGGAAAGTTATCTGCCATGTTGTGAAGGTACTCAGGCTGCCTGTGGAGAGACCCATGTAGTGAGGAACTGAGATATCCGTAAAAAGGTAGAGAGGAACTGAGGCCTTCTGCCAACAGCCATGTGGGTGAACCATCATGGCAGTGGATCCTTCTGCCCCACGCAAGCCTTAGCTGATTGTAGCCCCAGCCAATGTCTTGACTGCAACCTCATCAGAGACCCTGGACCAGAATGCCCCTGGCCCCCAACTCCAAGCTGCTCCTAAATTGCTGACCAACAGACACTTTGAGATGTTTGTTGTTCAAGCTACTAAGCTTTACAGTAATTTGTTGCACAGTAATAGATAACTAATACAAAGATATTTAAACAAAGACAGAGTTATCAGAGAGGTATAAGGGAAACAAGAAAAGAGTAGTGTTGAAAAAAATCAAGAGAGGAGAGTTTTTAGGAGGAATGGTGTCAAATGCCATAGATTATAGTACTGCAATTGAAGAAGGCCATTGATTATGGTTAGGAGGGCAAATGAAATCTGTATTATTAGAGTTGATAGCAATGAACACCACATTATAATGTGTAGAAAAATCAAATAGAAAGTGGAAACAGTAAATATAAATGACTTAAGAATATTGGCAATAACAGAAATGAAAGTAGACTGAAGGAATGACAAAAATAAGGCAAGATATGTTCAAGATACTGGGGAAGCTTAAACATGTTTCTAGATTAAGTGATCACTGAAGGCTTAGATGCAGAAATTGTAAGTGAATTAATGAGGAAGCAAAATCAAGGAGACTGAATATGTTTAAGGTAAAGAACATAGGAAGAGATTCTTTCCTTGGAAAGGTGGAGAAATTACCAGTCTCTATGAAATAAGAGGAAGTATAATATGAGTGGACACAAATAAAGGCATTTGGAGGTAGAAATAAGAACATGTGAATTTCTTCCAGTTTTGTTTTGTCCACTTTTGTTTTGAAGTGATCATTAGCTAAAAGGAGGGGAAGCAGGTGGATAGGCCAATAATTTATGAACTCATTGGGAAGCATTCTGTGCCTATTCCAGATTAGTCTTTCTCTGCTTGATCTATTCATCTTTCCACAATTCACCTTTTCTCTCTAGTTTATCTATATTAGTACCCCTGGAGAAAATCATGTTAATTGGTTTTTAAAATATATTATTACCTATATGTTTTTGTGGAGAAATGATCTTTTTAAAAAAGAAATATGCTATCTAACTTCTATTAGAAGCAGAAAATGTCAGTTGCTTTGATATCTAGAGAATACAGTAGAGCAAGTGACGTGTTGTCTTATTGAATGCTATATCCCAATTGTCTGTGCAGCTTTCTGACTCCAACTAAATCACAGTTTATTATCTAACCTACCCACAGACTTGGGGTTTTTTAACCAACTACAATAAACTCACAAGTGAATTGGAGGAAGAATTGGAATATATTAATTCTTATGTCAAGTGCAAGCAAAACTCAAGGACACACAGAATAAATGGTATCCTTCAGTACATAGTTTCCTTTTCACATTGAGCAGCAAAGGTAGCACATACAGCTTTGAAAAAGCCATTGTGTAAAAGAAAACAAAATGAATGCAGCAAACCTTATTTCATAGTTTTGATCAAGTTATTAATTCCCTAAGGAATTGCAACAGATCCTGTAAATGGAATAAATTTTATTTTAAAAAAAATGTCAGAAATTTTTCTGACATTTACATGTGAATCCAGGGAGTTCCCTGGTGGTGTAGTGGCTAGGCTTTGGTGCTCTCAATGCTGCAGCCTGGGTTTGATTCCCAGCCAGGGAACTATCCAAAAAAAGCCAACCAAACAAAAAAAAACATGTGAATCCAATGTGCAATTCAAGTTTCATTTTCGTCTATCAAGGCTAAAAATCAAAATATAATTTTCTGGCCAGTTAAATAGGAAGTAGATTTTTAAATTGCTCTAATCTGGAAGTTAGACCTGGTGAACATGGCCTTGCTGTAATGGCTATAAGAATTGTATAGAGGTTTGAAAATTTCTAGAGTGTTTTCACATATGAGTATGTTACCTAATATGAGCTCATAAAAAAATCTAGTTTTAAAGATATAGTTATGATAATTTCCAACTTTCAAATAAGAAAATTTAGGCTTATATAAAATATGTTAGTTGTATAAAGTCACTTATTAACTAGAGAAGCAGAAACCCTCTTTACTTCAAGGCCAGGGTAGCAGAGATTTTACTGGTATTTGGTTTCCAATTCAACCAGTATTAATTGAGTGTCTTTTTTGGTTCTGTGCTTTTATTTATCTTGGTGAAATTGGGTATTAAAAAGTTATTAAATTATATTTGTTCACATTTTCATTTTGTGATTTTAAACTAACTTGGGGAATTATGTATCTGTTCATAAAGTTTTGTTTTGTTTTTAAATCATCCTTATTTTTGTGTATTGCATTCATTTGGTATCCGATTTTTCTGATTTCAGATATTAAATTTCTTAATTCTGAAAAATTGATCACTTTTACTGTTTAGAAACTGTGATTTACCATTTCACCAAGGAGTTGAGTATTTTTCCTTCTTATTTGTATGACCAAATATCTTTATTACATAATTTAAACAATTCCTAAAATTATTACCTCTTCAAGCTTTTTAAAATTATTTCACTGTTTTTTTGTTCAAAATCATCTCTGAAAGCACTTTATAACCCTGTATTTATTCATCTGATCTATTAAACATTGTCTTCCCTTATTTTACCTACATGGGTCTTGAGTCTTTGCTCTTTTTCCTCTGAAGAGATCTTATTCTCTCTCATCCCTTTATCTAATAACTATATGTGAGTGTCTTGGAAATAATTACATGTAGACTTTTTGGTTTGGTTTCTGGAAGAAGCAGCTTCACCAGAATTAGTACCATGTGCCAGATTCTTAATGTGTTCAAACTTTATGATCTAGCTCCAATGGCAGTTACTGTGCGAAGCCTTCTCAAACAGAATTAGTTGTTTACTTTATTATAGTCCCACATAATTTTTTCTAATTACTTTATTATAGATATAGTATACTATCTGTTTATTACTTATCTTTCTTATCAGACTGATTTTTCAAGAGTAGGACTAACGTCATAGTTACAACTGCTTCTTCTCTTCCTCTCCTAACAGTGACTGGCATAAAGATATTCAATATATATTGACTGAATAAGTAAATAAATATTGCGCAACTGTTCCCATCTGTATTAGTTCTCAATGGCAGTGCAATGAATTACCCCCAAACTCAAGTGCTTAACACAATGAACATCTATCATCTCACACTTTCTGTTTGTCAGAAATCTGGGCTTGGCTTACTGGATACTCAGTCTGCAATCAAGGGGTTGCCAGGGCAACCCCTTGAAAGCTCCAAAAGGGAAGAATCTACTTCCAAGCTCACTGAACTGGTTGTTGACAGGATTCATATTTTTGTGGGCTGTTTTGAGTGCCTGAGTTTCTCTCAGACTGTGGGGTAGAAACCTCCCTCAGAACCTAACCAGGTGGGCCTCTCCACTGGACAGTCACAGAACGAAAGCTAGTTTCTAGCAGAGTAAGAAAGTGAGAGAGCAAGCAAGGGCAAGCAAGTTGGATGCCATAGCCTTGTAACCTGATCTCAGAAGTGGCAGCCTGCCATTTTGGGCTGTACAGTTGACCTTTGAACAACAGGGGTTTGAACTGCATGGGTCCATTTACATGCAATTTTTTAAATGGATACAGTAAATGTATGTTTTCTTAAGATTTTCTTTTTCTTTTTTTTTTTTTAATGTCGGTAGCTCCCTGGCTGGGAATCGAACCCAGGCCTCAGCGTTGACAGCGCTGAAGCCTAGCCACTACACCAGGGAACTCCAAGATTTTCTTAATAACATTGTCCTTTCTGTAGTTTATTGCAAGAATACAGTATGTAATACATATAACATACAAAATATCTGTTAATTGACTGTTTATCAGGCCTGGGCAGACTTTTTCAGGGCAAGGGCTACTTCTAAGTTTCTCCAAGTATCACAGTCCACTAGCTATTCATTTCAGGCAGTCACCTCAAAATTGCTTGGCAGTCCACCAGTGGACTGCAATCAATGTCTTGCCCATCCTTGCTGTGTATCATTGGTAAAACTTCTGGTCAACAGTAGGCTATAAGGAGTTAAGATTTGGGGGAATCAAAAGTTTTAAGTGGATTTTCAATGGTGTGTGTGTGTGTGTGTGGGGGGGTTCAGTACTCCTTCCTTCCTGCACTGTTCAGAGGGAAACTGTATTTTATTTGTGAAGCAAATTATTAAGTCCTGTCCACACTCAAGGAGCGGGGATTATATAAGGGTATGAATCCCAGGACCGAGGTCCTGGGATCATTGTATGTCATCTTAGAAAGTACCTGTCATCGCTTCTTGGCCTTTTAGCTAAGATTAAGTGTAGAAAGTACCTGTCATCCAATCTGTAGTGATTAATTTAACAGTTATAATTTCAAAGACTAATATGTGGGCTGATTCACATTCCCCACTACTAAATAAGCATTTAGTTTTGTTTTTACACATTAACCAATATTTAAAATGCTAAGATTTTAGTGTTATCCTTTGAGTTGTGCCTGGAATTCTTTATAGCACAGTTGCCAGATACCATAGTAGAAATATGGTAATAGAGAAAGAAGAAAGAAACTCTAGCAAAGAGGTGGGAAAGAAATTTTATAATTTGTCAGTTTCTTTGCACTCTATCTCATTTTTAAAGCAAAAACAAAGCTCATATCTAGAAACAAAAAGGGTGTCTAAAATCAAAGTTCTTAGAATACTGCTTAGTACAATAGTGAAAGTAACTGTTCGTTATTATCATTATTATTTCTATTCTTCTTTTCCAGTGATTCCTCCTGATTCTATTTTTCTCCTATTAGTACCACCAATTTTGGACTTGAGAAATCATCTTTTACTCCACCTTTGCTGTGTTTCCCCAAAGCTAAGGCATTATTGAGATAATTTACTTTCTCTATACCTCTTAAATTACTAGGTGTCGAATTTTTATTACTCTAGGTTTAGTTCTTATTATACTGTTGTTGAATGATTGTAAACACCTTCATCTGGTTTTCTTCTAATCTGTACAAACCTTGATCTTTGCTTCCTGCTTAGTCTGAGGATCTGTTTCTTGGTTGAGACCAATACATAAAATTGAAACTAGTACTGAGGTGCCCGTTTCTGCTAGGAGGTAAGGGGGATAATTGTGCCAATACCTTGTTTCTCAATACTCCAGTGTTGTAGATCAGAGGTTCTCAAATTGAAGTACATAGACACTGGAAAAGTGGGGACTCTCCAGTACTTTTTCAGAGGGTCTATGATGTCCGAATTATTTTCATAATAAAGTTGACAGTTTATTTTGCTTTTACATTTGTTAACATTTGCACCAGTAGTGCAAAAGCAATGGTAACACTATTGGCACCTTAGCACATATCAAAGCTGTGGCCCCTAACAGTACTAGTAGTCACTGTGTTTGTTTTATGGAGAGACCTGGGCTTCTGAAGAATATTTATGGCAGAAAAGAGAGTTCAGTTCTTTGAGGGGAGTGAATGAGGGAAGAGAAATCCCCCAAGACTGGAAGTGGAGGTTCATGAACCTCGAGAATAGTGGTGATCGACACTCTATTCCCTGGCAGTACCCTCAGTAACTGCCAAGACATCTGAGCAGATTCGTTGTTGTGGTGCTCCTACAGAGACTAGACCCAAGGCAATGGGATTCCTAGCTTTGATGATGAATGATTCTAGGGCTCAGGTTTGGTGTGAAACGAACAGAGCTGTTTGCCTTCAAGGAACAAAATGGCCTTGGAAAATATCAAATGGGAATGTGAGAAAGGTGAGAGGACTCTTGTGAACTCTTAAGGACCTAGGATGAATTTCCTGCTGGCATGTCAGATAGGAGCTTGGAGATGGAATTAATTTGATTTAAAAGAAATAATGGGATTTGACATTGCTTGCACACTATTTGTATTTGAAAATACAATATATACCTACTCCTACTATGCCAGTGAAAATTCTTCAAAGAACATGTGTGTGTGTGTGTGTGTATTTATTATAAAAGAATTGGTTCATGTGATTTGGGGAATTAGCAAGTCTGAAATATGTAGGGCAGGCTGGCAGATTGGAAACTCAAACAAGAGTTAATGTTTCAGCCTTGTTACTATCTTGAGGCAGAATTCCTTCTTCTCTGGGAATTTCAGTTATGTTACATGAATCATTTATCTTTCCTTACCATTACCTGTATGTTTGCTTTTGTCATCGTAGACAAAATAAAAATGACATCAAAAGGTCCATAAGGAAGAAGCAGAGAGAATAAATACATCAAGTACTTTCCTTATGCCAATTACAATTCTAATGTAAATTAACTCATTAAAAACAGATTCATTCTTAGATATTAGCACCCAGAAACACCCTTTTTTATTCTTCGATTTTATAGAAATCTGTCTGTTTCATGTGCAATAAATATGATTTATTCCCATTCTTCTTGTTCCACCAACATTGTTAGAAAATACTAAAAATAGATGGTATTTGACAAGACTTCCATCAATCAGGAAACAATAAATCTTATACACAAGGAAATACACTATTATATTTGGAATGAGGTTGGAAGTAAATATTATATGAATTAATTGGTATTATAAAGGGACATAAAATAGATTACTTATGGTGTCTTCTTCCTATGGCCTTTCCAACACCCTATTGTTCTTCATATAAAGGGAAAAATAAAAGCTTAATCACTAGGAATGAGTGTGGTTCCAAGATAAGAGTTAACCTTGGATTTGAATGAGTCTATTGATTTGGCTTTATGAACCCGAGGCAGGACTGTATCTAAGGATTGGGTGTACTTTAAAATGAGTGCTTCTCAAGTTGTTGGCAAATAGACTGCAATTGCCAATCAACTTGGCTGAGGCAGATTCAAACCATAACTAAGCTCATACAGAGGTAATAACGCAGATAAATACAGGAGTCACAAAATGTTCACTTAAAGGAAAAACTTCTGCACTGTAATTATAAAAATAAATGTCACCAGTAATGAAAAGTGAAGCTAACCAAAACACCTCAAGGGTACCTATGACCTTTAATGTGGAAAACTAGATCATAGGCTTAATCTCTTTTTATTTTTTCTTAAGAACTATATCCTTTTTTCCCCACCTGTTCTAACTTTTTTCTTCTACAATCTCTACACCATGAACTTCGCTGAAAAGGAAGTCACATTTTTAGCAATTTCTTAAATATTTGTCAGAGAATTTCTTCTCCATTGGTGCAGCCAGCTAAAACATCAGTTAATTGCAGAAGGATAGGAAGTTTACTCTTAGTGATAATACAAGTTCGTTTTAAATGTTTTAATTAAGCTAAGTTAGATAGTGTATTTTACTTTGTTGTCTTTTTGAGATTAGGTATGCCATATTGAATAAGGCATGACCCCTGTTTTTTGTTTAATGGTGGATGTTAGACATGAAGTAGTTACTACACGAGATGGCAAATTCTGGAACAGAAGTCTGCAAAGTGTTCTAAAACTATAGTGCGAGGAACATTTAATTCTATCTTCGAGTGACAAGAAACGTAATATGATATAAAAGTAGGTCTTACTGTGTATTGGAAATATGTTGACATAGTAAAAAGCTAATTAAGAACAATAGCTTTCTTCCAAAAATTGGAAGCAAAAATTCAAGGATAGTGAGAAAACAGACTAATGGCTTGATATCAGCAGACATCAGGGAGATATAACAAGAAGGGGATAGGTAGTTTCCCATATTATAATAACATACAAATGGAAGAAACAATCCTAAAGGAAGTGGTCAAGAGTGGAAACAGGTAGGAGGAGTTTTTATTTTTTATATAAGTAAGTATATCCAAGCCTACACATCTGAGAACTTGTTTTACAAACCTATACCTTCACTCATTGACTCTGATAAAATCAGTGTAGATTTTCACCCCCCAAACGGCCACACGGTGTTGCCATATTTGTTCTCCTAGTTGGCCTCCCTGAGTAGAAGAAACCTTTAACTGAGAAACACCAAAAGCTATCCAGAAAGTCAACAGAAGGTAATGGGAAAGGTCTACAGCAGAGGTGAACTTTTCCAGGCATGGAAGCAATGAATACTTATTCCAGGAAAAGCAAAATGTATCTGCAAACGCTCAAGAGCATAGAAAAACTGTGATGAGTTTGATGAATAGTAAGTTAAATGCAGGGGCTAGAACGACAACCACCACATTCAGAATCATTGGTAAGCCTGCAGGGCACAACTCCTGTGTGTGACTATCCTTTAAGCTAATCTTCAGCTTGAGGAACTATGGGTCAAGACTATCCTATACATTTCAGCAATTAAAGGCAGCAGAGTGAAAGGTCTCTGATACTAGATGAACTTCTGAATCATTAGGAGTTCTGTTTGGTGGTCCCAGCTTAGGTATGAGCTCGTTAGGATTGGTTTCACAACTCTCCATGAACCCTGGATTTCCTTTTATTAGAACCATTTTCTTTACCATTAGAAGTCTAGGGACCTTAAGTAACAAAACAGCACAAAATGATGAATAAAAATGGATGTACCACTGCTTTAAATTTTTAAAAGTTCTGGGCTGGGGTTACTATGATTTACATAGTAGCATAGCTCTACTGAGAGGTTTCGATAAGGCTTTGTATAATGTCCTTGTATTTATTTAGTGGTATACTAATACTAAAAGTAAAGTAAAAAAATGGCTTGAAGGTATATTGTATTAGTTTTCTATTGTTGTATAACAAATTACCACAAACTTTGTAGTTAAAAACTGCAATATTTACTATTTTGCAGTGTCCATGGGTCAGGCATGTTAGCTGAGTCTTCTGTCTCAGGGTCTCAGGAAGCTGCAATTAAACTGTCACACAGAACTGCACCTCACCTGTGATTTGGGTCCTCTTCCAGCCTCACTGGTTGTTGGCAGAATCTGATTTCTCCTAGAGGAAGATAGGAGGCCCTCAGCTCCTAGCGATTGACTGCCATCCTCTGCTATGTGGCTCTCTCTCTCTCTAACATGGCAGTTTTCCTTCTAAACCAACAGGATAGTCTCTGTTGTGCTTTGAGTCTCTTTTAAGGGCTCCTCTGATTAAGGCTGTCCTCGCCCAGAATAATCTCCTTTTTGGTTAATTCATCATCAAATAATTGAGGATCTTAATTACATCTGCAAAATCTCTTCATTTTTGCCACATAGTGTACTCTCATTAATGGAATGATATATCATAATATATGAAGTTCCTGCCCACACTCAAGGGTGAGGAATTATACAAGAGTGTGGATCATTGCGAGTCATCTTAAAATTCTGCCTTCCACATATATCAATCTTAAGTTATAAATTTTCTTCCTATTTTTACAAATGACCTGAGAAATTTTATACCTAATACTTGAGACTTAGATACTACCACAGGACTATCTAATAGAAATATGATCTAAGCCACAAATGTGAGCCACATGTGTAATTTAAAAAATTTTAGTAGCCATATAAGAAGTAAATAGAAACAGTGACATTAAATTTAATAATATATTTTACTTAACCAATATATCCAGAATATTATCATTTCATTGTGTAATAAAAATAAAACATTATTAGTGAGATATAGTGCGTTTGTTTTTCATATTAAGCCTTTGAACACTACATCTCAATTTGGGTTAGCCATATTTCAAGTGCTCAGTAGCCACAGGTGCTGGTGGCTGCTGTATTGGAAGTACACGGCTATTACTTGCCTTTTCAACAATATCCACTAGGTGTCACAATGAGTTTACAACTCTAAGCCAGAGGCACAATTGTTGGGATTCTATTTGTAGTCACATATGTTTGACTTCTCATGTATTTGGACGTTCACTTGAGGTTTTTGCCTTAAGCAATATGGATTTTACTACTTAAATGAGTTCAAATTTAAAATGGTTTGTATATCAGATCCAGCACTCCTTAATTTTTCTGTAATCTCACCCTACATGACCTTCCTGGTGACAGCAAATAATTATGAATGACATGCACATGCAATACTTAGTAGAAATTACTTTAAAGTTAGATTATTTTAAATACCCAAGCAATTTTCACAACCTCAGAAGCCATTAAATGGTGTTTTCTTATGTATAGAAAGCCAAAATTTTAAAAAGTGAAAAAAATGTTATATTTTCATACCATTATTACAACTTACTAATTGCCAATAAAAGTTCTACTTTTCCATACACAGTGATCCCAATGGAACTTTGATGTTTGTGCTTATTAACACTTAATATTTGGTAAAGTAGAATCGCTTAAGAATTTTTATTTAGTTATTTGTAGATTGTTATAGAATTCTTTTTTAAATGAGAGAGAAACTACTTTTGTTGTAATAGTCTTTTGTTTTAATTTTTGTAGTCCTGTACTTTAACTATTCTTAGGTAAAACTAAATACATATATTTAGAGATTGTGGCATCTCAAATACTTTCTCCTTTGCTTTTAGAAAGTCACTAATTTATATTAAAAAAAATATATGAACAGATACCATGTAGAAGCAACCATAAATTGTATGAGAAGATGAAAATGAGTTTTTACCACTAACTTTTATATAATGAGAATAGTTTACCTATATTGTAGTTTTATACCAATGATTAAGCTTTCTCTTTGTCCTATTAGTCTCAATCATATTATGTCCATAAAGTAAAAATAAACTTGATTTTAATTATTATTTATAAATATTACATATTATATAAAAACAATATTTATCTCTTGAGGATTCACATTATCAACTAACTTCAGAAGAAATGAATCAGCCTTGGCATCTTAGTAACTCATATATTAAGGAGCAAAGTGACCAGTGTTACAGTTATATTAGAAGCTAGAAGACTCACGAAGTGGAAGTGTGCAAGTAATTTTTAAATAAAAACATAAAGTTTAAAGTTAGCATAACAGATACTCTTTTTTTCTTTTGCCACCTGTTTGGATAGACCTCTTTTTAGCACATGAAGGACAATTTAACCACATGTATGAATGCTTCATAAGCAAGATTTTTATTGAGATAATCAAGTACATGCAAATAATATTACAACTTTCTTATTTCTTTCTTGAAGAAATTATAGCAATGTTAAAGGCTGAATGTGTTTTTTGAAAGCACAATGCTCAGACAGTCCAAAAGATGGCAGCCAACACCTTTTGTAAGATAAATGAATTATGTGGATACATTATATGGTAATTTTTCATGTCATTCCTTTATTTTAATAGCATTAGCACTGAAGCAATCATTACAAGAATAAAAACTATTGAAATTCTAAATGTAGTTATCTCATTGTGTAAGTATACTTTAAAGAGATTCCTTGGAGTATTTTACGAGGCAAACTGAATAGGTGTCTCTTTCTCCTTCCCGTCCCCCTGCTTCAGAGCAGTGGTTTCTGCCAGAATATTAACCTAGAATTACCTATATAGCAGTAGAATGAAAGAATATTAAGGTAATATTAATGAATATTTTAGAGGTATTAAAAATTAAACATTACAATAGTAATAATATCATCTGGAATGTATGTTAGAACTGATAGCTGAGGGTTTTTTTTGAATAACATACTTAACACTTTTTGTTAAATTCATAATTAAAATTAATCCATTTTTATGTCAGGTAGTAGAGATTCTTCATAAAGCAGGAAAAGAGGGACAATACAGTGAAGATTTTGCCTATGTAATTTTTTTTAGAGAGCTATTTAAAACTGAGCATATGTATTACTTAGTATAATGTTAAACTGTTTTTGTTATGGGATTCTTCAGAGTAAGGAAAGGCATTGCCTTGTTTTTGGTCAAAAAAATCCCCCAGTACTCTATTCCATGGCTAGATTTGGGAACAATTGTCCCAGAGAAACTATTTTCCTTGTTCAAGCCCAGTTGTACTTAGTAGCATAGCCACAACTAAAACTTTCTAGATGTTTGTGTCTAAATTTTATGACACTGCCTTCCAGGCCTGGTTGTCCATCAGTGGAACAAGATAAGCAAAACACAAAGTCCAACCCTCGAAAAATTCCTATAAGTACACTGAAGGGCTAGTAAATTGTCTTTGGTATATTCTAACTGGAGACGCTCTGAACCAGCTATCTATCTCCACAATAATGCTGTGAAAAAGGCAACCACAGAGCCTCAGTGACATGAAAAATACAATTATTTTTCACTAATGAATCTGTGGGTCTGGTCTGCTGATCAGGGCTGGGCTTAACAGATATCACCTGGACTCACTAATGGGTTTGCGACCAGTTGTAGGGGGCCCACTGGGGACTGATTGGCCTCCTATGGCCTTATCTGGGATGATTCAGCTGTTTCTCATGGTCTGTCATCCTAGTCAAAGCTTATTCTCATGGTGATAGCAGGGTTCCAAGCAATAATGAAAGTGAATAAGAACTCTTGGATCTTAGACTTGAAATTGGCTTGTTATCAGTTCCACCACATGTTAATTGGCCAAGGCTTTAAAGGTTGGGGGAAATTTATTTCTTGGTGGTAACTGCTCTAAAGTCATGTTGAAAAGGGTATAGATACTGTATATTAGCCTATATTGAATGCAATCAACCCACTACAAATGTTTTGGCCTATATTGAATGCTTTTTTGGTTCCTCAAAGATAGCCACTATTGGAAACAGTATGGAGGGTCCTCAAAAAATTAAAAATATGATCCAGCAACTCCACTTATGGTTATATATCCAAAGTAAACAAAATCATTATGTCGAAGAGATATCTATTCTTATGTTCATTGCCGCATTATTTATAATAACTAATAAGAACATGGAAATAATCTAAGTGGCCATTGATGGATGAATGGATAAAGAATATGTAATATCTATTTATCACTATATCTATCCATCCATACTTGCATATATAATAGAATATTATTCACCCTTAAAAAAGAAGAAAATCCTGCCATCTGTGACAACATAGATAAACATGGAGGTCAATATGCTAAATGAAATAAGCCATATACTCAATAGAGAAAGATAAATTATGCATGGTATCACTTATATTGTAAATATATAGTCAAACACACAGAAATAGAGAGTAGTATGGTAATTGCCAGGGCCTGAGGGGTGGGGAAATAGGGAGAAGCTATTAAAAAGGCACAAAAATAGGTAGTAAATATGTGAGGTAATGGATATGTTAATGAACTCAATGGTGGAAATTCTTTCACAATGTATATCTGTAAATTATAGCTCAATAAACCTGAAGAAAAAAGAGTTAGCTCATAACACTCTTCCTTCACTTTCATGTTTTTCCAATATTAAAGTATTTTTGTCTTTTTAATAATTTTATACTTTTAAATATCCATCATGCTTCATCAATGTTTTTAGAAGGATAATATTGATAGTAACCTAATTAAAATACTTTTATAGTGAATATATCTATAGTGTTAATTAAATTCATATAATTTTTTATTTGATTTTCATAATAACTTTAGATGGTATTTGTAACTTAATTTTACAGATGAAGAAATAGGATCATAGATGATAACCAACTTTCTCAAAGTCACACAAATAATAAGTTGTAGAGCATTATGTAAAGTGCCTGAACCTAATTCAGTGTTATTTTAAATATGCTCATATTACTCTTTATCATACTCATCTCTATATCTACAAGAAATCAAAATCTGTAGAAGCAGATCTGATAAATTCTTGCCACATTTTGCTCACAATCTCATTTTTCAAAAGGTCAAAAGAGACTACAGGGAATAGTTATTCTGTACTTAATTCTAAATAAGAAAACATTGATTGATGATGGGGAATGGATGTGCCACTTGAGAGAAAAGTCTGCTGTGACACTGAGCATAATCACGTATAGACAATAGATTTTAGAGAAGAAAACTTCAGAAAAGGAGGCATAAAACCATGGTTGGAAACTTAAATAGAAATGGGGCTAGAGATGACTGGGAGTTTGAAATTAAATGCAGAATGTATTCTACTGATGATGAATAGGGAGCTGCAAAGAAAGAAACCAACGCGAGTAAAACACTGAAGGGACACTTCGGAAAGCTACGTAGAGAAGGTGGGAAGAAAATACGTACCAAGAGTGGTATGGGCCTATAAAAGTAAGTAGCATGACTCAGTTTATAATGAATTCACTTTTTGAAATAGGCTACATGTAATTTTATTTTATTTTATTTATTTTTTGTATGTGGGTAGCTCTCTGGCTGGGAATCGAACCCAGGCCGCAGCGCTGACAGCGCCAGCGCGGAAGCCTTAAGCCACTACACCACCAGGGAACTCCCTCTACCTGTAATTTTAAAAATAAAATTGAAACATATTTTAGGACAAGAAAAAACAGAAGGAGAAGGGATCAGGGGCAGGCTCGCTGTTTGAAACTGTTGGGACAGTGTTCACAGATGGTGAGGAGAAGCTCCACTATCTATGTGTATTGGCTCCTATTTTGCCTACTAAAATGGAAAGGTCTTTATGAGGCACACATAAGAAATTGGTAAGGAGAAATTAAACATACAATCACTTCATCTTTCTGGACTGGTTGAGTTATATTTTCAAAAAATATGTGAATACTACCTTTAACATATGTAATCGAAGAACTGTCAGATAAAAACTGATCTGCACAGGCAACAGTTTAGTGGTTACCAGAGGGTAAGGGGGATGGTAGAAACAGGTAAAGGGGGTCAAATATATGGGATGGAAGGAGAATTGAGTTTGGGTGGTGACTACACAATGCAATATATAGATGATGTATTATTATAGAACTGTACACTTGAAACCTTAATTTTACTAATATTACCCCAGTAAGTTTAATAAAATAAATAAAATAAAATTTTAATAAAAGAATTGTCAGAAACTTTTGAGAATATAAGAAATAACAAAAACCTAGAGATGAGCAACTTTGATTTTTAAGATAAGCAACTTGAGATAAACAGTTTTAATTTTCAGGAAGGGAGAAAGTGAATCCTAGAAATTACACTCTGAAGTGGAGTCTGAGTAAAATGTTGAAGAAACTGTTAAGTCATGAAGAGAAAATGTTATTTGTGCCAAGGTCAGTTCATGCCACAGTAGTCTTTCATCTTTCCTACTTGCTTTTCTATGTTGTAAAAGATATTCCGTGATGCAAAGTTCATAGTGAGGTGTACAAAAGGATCCTGACAAAGTTGAAACCCATCTCTCCGATACTGAAAAAGCAGGAGTGACATGATAATTGTAAGGTTTTGATTGTGTGTAAACATATGACAACCATAATAATCTTCAAGTTTAATTTGGATGTACACTAATGATCACATTTTTATCATGGAGTCTTTTCAGAGTAGCACAAGTATTTAAAACAACAGAGACTTAATAATATTTCTGTTTTTGTCTTATATTGATTGATTGATTCCACAAACCTTTATTAACTTTTATTTCTTACACGCCAGATTGTGCCACATGCTTGGGATACAAAGATTAACAAAGCTCCAAAACCCGAAGGTTCAATACCAGTACTGGGGATAAAAACATAAAGAATGTTGGCAATATTATAAGTATTATATTAATAGTATAATAATAGAGTGAATACACTATGTTAATAAAATACTTATACAATAAGTATTATAATAAAACTGCAAGGGACAATAATAATACAGAAGAGGCAATAATCAACTTTGCTTTGATAACTCAGGGATTTTAAAAAATTCCAAAAAGTTCAGAAAAGAAGATGGGCATGAAACCTTGTGCAAATAATCCTATTGAGTCTTAAAGCATAAATGGTAAAAGGAAAACTATAATTGCAGGAAAAATGACTAGGCTGTGAGAAGTCACAACTTGAGACAGAATTGTGTCCTCAGGCATTGACAAGTGGCTGAGAGTTGCTAATGGAACATAATGTGCATGTGAAGGGGAAAGAGTTCTGGCTGGAGAGCAGGTACTAACCAAGAAAGAAAATCTGACATTAAGCATGTTAATGTGCTATTGCGCTGGAGAAAAGATGATAAAATAGGATTACTGTCTTTGAGGGCAAGCTACTAGAAGAGCCTTGTGTGCTAAGGATTTTTTTTTTTTAAAGAAATAAGGAGCTATTAAAGAAAAAAGATTTCTTTTATAGAAACATCAGTCTGACAGCAGAAAAGAATTCGGATTAGAAGAGGTCAAGATGGGAGGTAGGGAAGCTACTAAACTTTTATAAGAAATGAGTTTAACTAAAGCAGTGGAAGGTGAATAAAAAGGAGGGGAGAGTAAATTTAGTTTGGGAGATCCACTGGTTGCGTTAACTAATTGGAAATGAAACGTGATGAAGAGGAATGGATGGATCTAAAATAACATCTAGTCTCCTGGTTCAGGTGACTAGATAGATGGTGATGCTACTAACCAGGTAGGATACATTAATTTGGATTAAAATAACAGATTTATTTTTAAAGTGTTGAATTGGAGGTATTGGTGGAAAATTCAGAAGGAGCCGTTCAATACTGAAAACACAGGTCTGGAACTGAATATAGACTTGAGAATCATCCTCTTGTAATTGGTTATTGAAACTTGAAACTTTGTCACCTTCCTAGAGGCCCTGTAGAATAGTATAAAAAAATCAATGTTAGAATCAAGGTGAGTGTCTCCATTTACTTAGCTATAATATTCTAAAGCCTAATACAAATATTTTAAATATGTATGTTGTATTTTGGATCTGTATCTCTTTTTCTTTAATGTGGAGCTACCTACTTTAAATAGTAAAAAAAAAAAGTTAATTTGGAAAAGTATCCATATGTAAATAGCATAATCTTTGTTTTAAGAAATATAACTATGAATGGAAAGTACACTCTAAAACAAAATTTGTGAATAAAAATAATCATATAGGGGTTCCCTGGTGGTGTAATGGCTAGGCTTTAGCGCTCTCAGTGCCATGGCCTGGGTTCAATTCCCAGCCAGGGAACCTCCCCCGCCAAAAAATAAAAAAATTAAAGAAATATCCAAAAATAATCATATAATGTTTTTTTTTCTTAATTTGATTAAAAGACATGTTAGTGTAGCCAGTGAAGTCTTAATATCTAAGCAGTATGGTACAGAATTTTATAAGGCATAGAAATATTTCTAAGAGGAGTACTTCAAATTATTTTCACATAATACATTTAGAATTTTATTTAACAAATAACCTCATTTTAATAAATAGTATAACTGGTAGATAACTGCATTCTTGTTGCCCTACAGGTGGGTGAAATAAATGTCTTTTCTCCACCTTCCATACAAACCTGAATATCATTTTACATAGCACTTATATTATTACATTGAAATGCCCTCTTCACATGTCTATCACCAAACATCCCTCTCCTTCCCCAACCACCACCTCTGACTATGAAGATAGTTCAGAACAGTAGTTTTCAAATCTTTTTGCCTTCAACCATAATAAGAAATACATTTTATGTGAGTTATGTATGAAACTGAAATTAAATTCCATGGAGCAAAATTTATATTTACTATGCGAAATGTATTCTGATATTTTCCATTCCATTTTGTTTCTTTAAAAACATTGGTGCAATATATTGATTCAACAAATTTCTAATTGTCCTCAAACTGTGGTTTGAAAAAAATTAAGGCATGTCTTCCTGATGCTCACATCTCTGGTGTTTAACATAGGATCTGGCATTGTTGGTTGAATATAAACCTATGGAATTATTTTAGATAGTACTACACATGTAAATTCTAATATAGGGGAAAAATGCTTTCACTGTACTCAGTGTAAGATTTTCTAAATTAGTATTTTAAGAGATAACATATGCTATGAGCCATAAATTGTGTTAAAAATAAAAGGCTTACTGCGTTGCATTTTTGTAATTCTACTAATACCAGTGTGACTTATCCACATGCATCCAGGAGTAACGTTCTGACAAAGTCTCAATTAATACAAGCATTTTTGAGCTTCTAGTAAGCAGCTCCACTGTATTAAAAGCTTTATCATTTTCAACATGGAAGGAGCATAAAAGCTAAATAATTAGAGTACATAGGGGAGCTCAGATTTTTATTTAGTATTGGTTCAATATGAGGAAAATTTGTACATTTAAAATGACTACCTAGAGTTTAATAAATCAAGAAAGATTATCCTTTTTCAATATGAGTAAGTCTTTAAAAACTGAGGAAAATGTAGAATAAATAAAAAACATAAGTACTTGTATTTGTGTTCATAGTGTTCTTATGGAACTGAGTGAATACACATAAGTAAATAAATAATATAAGAATATATTATAGAATTCGTAATACATTTACATTTACGTATATTTTCTCTAGCCACTTCCCTCATTTCACGGATAAATTTCGAAGTTTGAACCTGCTTCAGTCAAGCTCCGTTCCAGTTACACCAATGAAAATGCTTTTGCTTCAGTTGCCAGTGACTTCACATTGCCCATTTCAAAGGACACTTTAGGCCTTACCTCTCTTGCCAAATCTGTTCAATTTTATTGAATTTCAAATTCAGGAAAAATTGGGGTCAGTTTTGAAATGTTCTTCCTTGGCTTCTTTGACATCACTATTTTCTAGTTTTCCTTCTACTTTTTATTGGCTGTTTCTCCATTTCTAGGTTCTCCCCATTTGCACCTTCAGTGTTTGTATCTACTCTCATTTTAAATAGTCTTCATGGGAAATCTCAGCCAGCTTCAAATATTGCTGGAATGCTTATGACTTCTAAATCTGTGTCATCAGCCCAAACATCTTTTCTAAAATTCAGACTTATACATTTATCAAAATGCCTTCTAAATAGAATTTCTTTCTGTGTGTCCTGGAGTCTCATCAAACTCAGCATATATGAGAGAGAATTAGCTCCTGTCCTTGCCCCTCACTCCAAACTTGAACAAATCTGCTGCATATATATATATATATATATATATATATATATATATATATTCCACTTAATTGGTTATATATTTTCTTTCTTTCACTTTCCTTTCTATCCAATTAGACCAAGGCAAATTTTACTAGATATTAAGTATTTCTTGAGTATCTCCACATCTTTATTCTTACATCATCCACATCAACTAGTGTGGTCAGGAAAACAAACTATTTTAAGTGGAATATATTATATTCGATACAGGAAATTAGACACAACACTGTTGGAAGTGTGAGAGAAGGAAGATCAAAAGAAAGTGTTTCTGATATTTAGAAAATGTGTAAGTGCAGAAATGACAGGAAAGTTGATGCCAATGATCTCCAGTTTTTACAGTGCTAAAGGGAGTCATTAGAGCTCTACCATCATTGTAGTAGATCTTGGTTCATCCCGAACATCTGAAATTTTACAGAATCAGTTTTTGTACATTCAGAAGCTGTGGCGCTCTGCATGAGGGCTTTATTTGGCTGTAGGGGAAGGCCATAAGGGCCAGGGAGTGAATGTCTCAGAAGCAACCCTCAACCACTGAGGGTCAGAAAATTCCTTGCTTTAAGTGGGACAATTCTGAAATATGTTCTACATAGTCCCTCAGAGGGTCTTCAGCTGACTTGAGCCCTAGTTGACTACAGTTGTAATCTACACATCAATGTCCTTTTATTGGCTTTCTTCCCTTCCTTACTTTATTTCTCCCTTCTTTTCTCTTGCTTCCGGATCAAATCCGAGACAAGCTATTTGCATTCAAAGACTTGCTCATGACCTAAGACACACATGTTTTACACATTGCTTGGGGGTGGGGGGCAGAAATAATACTTCTCTTTCTCATCAGTCTTCCACGTTTTATGAGAGTGCCTCTCTTTGACAGAATTTAAACCAGAAAATTGTCTACAAATGTGTCTGGGAAATGTAGACTTCAGACCCTTACTTAGTATATGTGGTTCTGGGGGAATATTTGTTTAGAAAGGCAAGGATGATGTGGACTATTTTTGATCACATGTTCATAATACTAATAATTTATGTTTAAAATATAATATGTACACATTCATAAAAAATGAAATCTTATCATTTGTGACAACATGGATGAACCTAGAGGGTATTATGCTAAATGAAATGAGTGAGACAGAGCAAGATAAATTCTATATGATCTCACTTACATGTGAAATCTAAAGAATAGTCAATAATATGGTAATAACTATGTATACTGCCAATGGGCTACTAGTATAATTGAGGGGACCATTTTGTAAATTATGTAAATGTCTAATCACTAAATTGTACACCTGAAATTAATATAAAATAATATTGAATGTCAAATCTAATTGAAAATTAAAAAATAAAATATATAATATATATTATAATATATATTATATTTATATAGTCCTGGAGCTTACACATTATTCTGTTGAGTATTAACACATACTATTTAGCATAGTTCACATCATCCAAATTTGAATTATACACATTTATACAATAGCAACTATACCATGCAGCATAATGAAACTACCAATTACATATACAAGTGTACTCACTATCTCCCCTAAAAGGAAAGATACCTAGTATTTCTTATAGTAGATATTAATTTCTCTTCTAGCTTACTTACAATCTCATTAGTATATCTTGTAAACTAAATAGTAAATTGAAACACCCCATTTTGTTAGATGTTAATCCTTAAAAAGGCCTATGAGGTCATGCATATTCTCTTCCTAATCCAATTTTCCATTGTTATCATACACTGTACCCTCCTTCTCACTGACTATTCCAGCCACACAGGCCTTTGTTCACTCCACTGTATTAAGCTTGCTCTCACCACAATGCATATATTCTTTCTGATGTTCTGAATGAAAGTAACCATCTTTTTCTGCTAATTAACTCATGCTTACCTTTCAAATCTTAACTTGAGACATTTCTTCACAAGACTTTCTCTGACCTTGTGTTGAGCCAAAGTCTTTGTGTGTATGTGTGTGTGATTAGTGTATACACTCATGTATACATAAAGCATATGTATAATTTCATAGAGTTCCTGTTTTCCTATTTATTTGCAATTAATTGATTGATTATTGATGTTTCTCCAGTTAGAGCAGTTGTGCCATGATGGCACAATTATTTATTTTTGCTATTTATTTGCTCATTATTATACCCATAGCACCTACTACAGTGCTTAGCACATGTAAGGACCTCAAAATAAATTTTTTATGAAGGCAAAGGATTGCTTATGAAATGAGTAATAAAGATTACTAAAATTTGTATCATAAACTTTATCCATGTTATTATTGCATATTATTCTTCTTACAACTCTTTTGTTCCTCAAGCAATGTTTGTTAGGTGTAATTCTCAGTAATTTCAGAAGAACACTTTTATAAATTCATCTTTTATTTTTAAATTGCTGGTGTTCTTGACTTTAAATTAAAAATCACAATATTTTTATGTCATTTTATCATTTATTAATTTGTGGTTGATCATGTAATTCAATAATATATACCAATGCATACTTTCATCAACAAGAATATTGCAATATTATAGACTTTAAGGCACAGATGGATTCAACTTAAAATAACTCATTTATATGTCTCTTGTTAAAGATGGTTAATACATAGTGCTCTCAAAATTTTTAAGTCAAGAGTCAGAAGGATTGGCTGTGGTCACATCCTAGTTAAACTGGCCTCATTCAGAATATTTGAGACCTATTTCAGTTTGAGGGTTTAAGTTTTGTCTCATTCATCTTCGTATTCCCAAAACGTAGTATGAAGCTGGGTATTTACTATGTCAGTTTTAAAAGGGTGGTTGGAATTCATGGATTTATACACACTGTGAATCTTACTCAGCTTATGTAGCTTTCTCATTGATTTTCTGCTGAATCAGCAACTGGGAATGCAGAGGTTATATACCACCAGATAGGTATATAAAAATTTTTCCAAAATGTCTCCAAATTTCCAGGTTTACATGAAAATGTGCCCTTTGATGATCAATGTAGTCCCCAAAGTCTTAGAATGTAGATAAGAAACTGGGGGTGAGGCTACGTTAAGTAGCGAAGTGGCCAGGCCAGCACTCAGTGTTCTACCTACTGCCTTATAAGGCAGTATTTTGATGAGCATTCAAGTTCTATTTCTTCTTGTGTCATGCCACCCTATAGCATATCATGCATTTCATAAAAATTTATACAAGGTGTAGCTTGTATGAATAGATTTGGGCAGAGTTGTGTTAATATAAATAATTAGGTAAAGGGAACTTGAGAAACAGATGACAAATATCTACCATAACTTCAGCATGGTGCTGGATTGAAAATACAATATTGGTGAAACATTCTATTGAGACTTAACATAATTTTTCTTTGCCAATGTAATGTCATATGATCCAAAAATAATTTTTGTTTTTTTAAAATTTCTTTTCTGTTTTATTTTATTTTATTTTATTTATTTATTTTTATTTATTTATTTATTTTTTTTAATTCATTTTTATTGTTAGACTTATTGGGGTGACATCTGTTAGCAAGGATTACATAGGTCTGTTTTATTTTAAATGCTCTGTATTACCTGTTCTTTTGGAATACAAAAAAAAAAAATGGAGCAAGATATCCTGTTGTTTATTTTTTCCCTCTCAATCAAACTTTTAGACATTGTATTTAAAATAAGAGAAAATTGACATTTGTAGCTATCCTTTGTGCTCCTTCAAACGTGGTTTGATCCAGAAGTGGTAGTTAATGTTTTCAGCAACCTTTGATAAATCATTTATTTAAAAAAAATTCCCACCGAAGAAGCTGAGTTGTCATTACACCCAATATTTCATATTTGAGCATCTACACAGTAAAGAGAACATAGAGAATATCTTTGCAATTTTAGGATCAAAGAGTTCTTAGACAAGACATAGAAAGCACAAACCATAAAAGGATAAGATGACAAATTAGACTCATAAGAATTGAAAACTTCTGCTTATCAAAAAGACATCATTAAAAAAATAGACATTTGTAGATTTGAGAAAATATGTGTAATACTTACACTTAAAAAGGACTTCATCACAACTTACAAAGAATTTTTAAAACCCAATAATAATAGCTTTTCTGTTTAGATCTATCAATCTTTCTCAAATTAACTTTTTGTTGTTAAATTTATTGTCATGACATTAGCAAAAATTACATAGGTTCCAGGTTTATATTCTACAGTACATAGTCTATGTGTTGCATTATGTGTTCACCACTCAGAGTCAGTTCTCTATCACCATATTCAAATTAATTTTTGAGTATTGTGAGAAATACACTTGAAGTTAGTTTCTTTTTTTTTTAAATGTGGATATCCAGTTGTTCCAATACTTCCTGTTGAAATGACTTTCCTTTTCTGATTGAATTACTTTGATGCCTTTGTAAAAATCAATTGACCATATAACTGTGTCTATTTCTGGACCCTCTATTTCTATTCCATTGATCCATTTATTTGTCCTTAAGCCAACACCACAGTGTCTTGATTACAAGAATTTTAATGGAAAATTTTGAAGTCGGGTAACATGAATCCTCCAACTTTGTTTTTATTTTAAAAGATTATTTTGGCTATTCTGCGTCTTTTTTGCTCTTATATAAAGTTTACAAACAGCTTTGTTAACTTCTACAAAAAGGAGATTTCTGTGCTCTGTCTGGCCTTCCCATCTTTGTTCTGTGGTTTGTAAAGTGTCTCCATATCAAAGTCTGGGTGATTGTGGGCATCACCTCATTGATTTCCTTTCTTTTATGCATTACAGTTCCATACTACCTGTCATAAAAAATGTAACATTTGATGATCCATATAATTTGTTTAGTTTTATAGTTATTTAACAAAGCAGAGTAGTTAATCCAGTACCAGTTATTCAGTCAATGTTGCAAGCAGAAATCTTAGATAGAATTTTAACATAGAATTCAGCACAAAATATAGGAGAATAATTATGTGAGAAACGTGGCCATTCTTATTTTTGAATTATAAAAGTGCAAAAATGTAGATTAGAGCATAGGATATAATATTATGTAGATAGGTAAATATTATAGATTCAGAAATTTTAAAAATCAAGTGAACTTCTTAGTTGAATAAACCGATACTGTTTGCACAATTGGGTTTTTTATTTTGTTTGTTGATCATTTAAATAGGTAAAGTCAGTTAAATAGTTTCTTTTTAATTTGATTAAGTATTAATATTTAAAGGTAAACAATTTCCTCATTGGAAAATTTTGGAAATGAGTGTGGAATTTTGACTAAAAGTTTATTTTGAATCTGCTTTACATAAATGCTCTGTTTTTTTCTTCTGTTATGCTTAACATCGATGACAGCAGGCAATTATTTAATGACTCCACCAGTTTGCAAACGTAGTGGATGGGCAAGCTGGATTACAGTTTGCAATTTACTTGTTAACATGGGAAAAATCTTCCACTTGAAACAGAATTTAACTCCATCATTAGAAACCTAAAATTAAATGTTTCCTATAAATCAATTAAAATTCTGTAATTTTAAAAAGAAGTATGTAAAGTACTCTGGGATTTGCCCATATTAACGTTTTTATGATATTATTTCTTTCTATCAACGATTGAATGTGTTTAATGGTGTTAGACACACACACAGATTTATAAACACAAACACAAACAAAAAGTTATGAAGAGCTAGCAAACATTAAGAGACTGGTAAAACGACAATGAATTTGACTTGAAGATGTCAAACAGGTGTTTGATGGTTCCTAAATGCTCCATGACCAGCGTGGGGAGAATGGAACCGGAGGAGAGGCGATGGGGAATTAAGAAAAACACACAGACACACAGACACACACACATAACAGATTGCAAAGCTGGGACCAGGTGGTTCTCTGTGCTCTCAAGGAGACACAGAGACCATTCTGCTCTGCAGCCGGTTTATTTTATATCCCAAGAACAACAGGGAGTGTGACTGCTTTATTGCAAAACAATGTTGCCGACCCCCATCCTTTTGTCTTGTTTACAATTCCTCTGCCTTGCAGGCAATGTTGTTTTCCTCCTTCCCCTTAGCCAGGCGGAAACCACATCCTAAACAGTGCCCTTGTTCACCAAGTTCCCAGCAGCCCTGCAGGACCCTTGAACCTCGGATTCCAAGTACATAGGTAGCCTTGCTAAACCCATTTTCTCTCAATAGACCTGGCCTCTGGCTCAAGCGCTGCCCACACTTAAAGACTAGTAGTGTGAGCAACTTGAGAAAATAATGAAAGTTGGATATATTAGGAAAACTAAACATAACATGTAATTGTATATCCAGCTACTAGATAATCCAGACCTGTCTATGGGCCACAAAAATACTATCTTGAGATTCTAATGATCATTTTGTTGTGTTTGATAAATACAGAATCTACTAAAGTATTGGTATTAAGATTAAGCCTTTTCTCTTCTGCCCTAACTCTCATGTAGTATTTATAAGTATTGGAAAGAAACCTTTATTACTTAACACCACTTACTTATATGATTTTGTGTTCCTTTGCATCCCAGTGTTCCAGCAAGGCAATAAAAATGGGAGCTAGAAGGAAGAATGGGTTGAGGAGATAATTGAAAGAAAATAAATAGGAGTTTGTGACCAATTTAATGTTGAGAGAAGTAATTGGAAAGAAGTAGAAGAGATAGTGCATTCGAAGTGTTATTAATTTATTCATCCATTTATTTAACAAACATTGATTGAATTCCTAGTGTGTTTCATTTCTTAGGCCCAAGCACTGGGGATAAAAGACAAGATTCCCTTACCTAGAAAGGTCACAGTCTGAGAGAGGAGATTAAAAACACATCCAATGAACTACAACACAATGTAATACATTATGTTTTAATACTCTACTACTCTTATGTTTAATGTACTGAAGGAAGACAGACAGATGAGTGAACAACTTATTATGTTGGGGAAAGCATGTGTGTGAAGAGACCAAGTTTATCTTAAATATTAAAAAATGGTATTTCTGGGAAGAGATATGTAGCAAAGAGGGTTTGGACAGAGAAAGGGAGTAAACAAAGGTAAAAGTGTGGAATGCAAGTCCTGGTTGAAAAGGAGGAAATAGTTTGGTATGAGTGAAATTTAAGAAACATGTTAATAAGAGTAGTAGGGGATGAACCTGAAAAACTAAATTGTGATTAGGTTGCAATGAGTTTTATAAGTAAAGATTTTTAAATTTTATCTTATAAACTACTGACAATCATTTGAGCTTTAGGAAGGAAAACAACAGTAGCAATTTGTATGTTCATTAGATAACTCTGGAGATAAGATAGATTGGGGAGAATTATTCAACAATACAGACAAGGTGGTGGGACAAGAAATGATGGAGAAATGGGGGAAGCATGGGATAAATTTAAAAGACAATTTGAAAATAGAGTAAATTGAACTTGGTAACTAACTACATGCATGACTCAAGGGTGGTGGGAAGAGAGACCCAAGAATGAGACTGAACGCACAGTGACACTGTGAATTAAAGTAGGGGATAGCGCAAGAGGAGCAGGTGTGTGGTCATATTAAGTTTAATTTTGTTTGCAAGGTATTTGGGTGGAACTTTTTAGTGGACTAGAAGATGCACAATTCTGAAGCTCAAAAGTGAGATTTGAGCTGAAGATAGAGGTTTGAAAATCATATCGACACTAATGTTAATACAAGTCAGGAAGAAAATCAGGTTGCCCAGGGAGAAATTATAACACAACAAAGAGAAGAGAGATGAGGATTGACATCTTGAGAAAAGAAATATTTAACTGGTTAGCAGAAGAAGAGAAATCAGCACAAGAGAGGGGAAACTCATCCAAGACAGTGAATAAAGAAAGATTAATGTCATAAAATTTAGTAAAGGATTACTCAGCAATGTCACAACATGCTTCAGAGTTGAAGAGAGGTGATATGGAGAAAGACTGTTGGACTTGGGGGTTAGGAGATTTTGGTGACTTTTTGAAAACAATATCCATAAAATGATTTGTGTAATACTAACCATACTGCCATAGGTTGAGGAGTGAATGGGAGGGGAGAAAATGAGGCAGGAGAAAAATCAGATAATAGCTTAAGGGACTTTCAGGGGAGAGGAGGGAAGAAGAAAATGCAGTTTTTTATGACAATATGCTGTAGAAATTCTGTTTTATTTTTAGTTCTTTTACTGAAAAAAATATCTGTGAAGGTCGAAATTTCAACCTAGCACTCGAAGTTTTATCTATATGGAAAATAACTCATTATTATTTATTAAGTGCAGAAAAATCTTTAAAATGAATTTTTTTCTGCTCCTACACATGGCTCAACTTCCAATCTATGTGGAATGGATTGTAGGTTGGATTATTATGTGTAATTCATTTGCAGAAAGTCAAAGTAACAAAGCAAAGCACTTGTCACTAATCAAGAAAGGATTTATTGCTTGAAAAAACAGAAAAACATTTTGTACAACAGCAATACTATATACCTAATGGGGACTCTGTAAACATTCCCTTCTGTTCTGTTTTATCATTGTCTAATGATGGTTCGTTCTCATAGTGCAGTCAACAGAGAAAAACCAGAGGCTAAAGTTCTGCTGTTTTGGCTGTGGCCTAAGAATTCAGAGTACTTGGTTATTAACTATCTATTATTGCATAAATGATTGTCTCTAACTGTAGTGGTTTAAAATAACAACAAACCTTTATTACCTCACTTATTTCCTGTGGGGCAGGAATTCTGGGGCAACTTAGCTGGTTGGTTCTGACTTGGGTTTTCTCATTAGGTTGCAGTTACATACATGCCAGTAAGGGCTGTAGTCATCTGAAGGCTTGCCTGGGGCTGGAGAGTCCTCTTCTAAGGCTGGAGAGTTGGTGTGGGAAATTGGCAGGAGGCTACAGTTCCTTACCTTAAGGACCTCTCCATAGGGCTGACTTTTCCCAGTGCATGGTGACCAGCTCCTCTAGAGTGAGTGATCCAAGAGAAAGAAGGCTTTTGCAATCAGGCCTTAGAGGTCACACTGTGGTTTCTACAATATCCTATTGATGTTACAGACTAGTCATATCTACTGTGGCAAAGGAGTATGAATACCAGTATGAGGTTTATTGCGGGCCACCATGGAACCTGACTCCAACATATTTATTATGGAGATGTTAATCTCTTTCTTTGTAAGAGTCAATTTTACAGTTCTAGCACAAAGTCAGGGATTGCTGCTTGTAACAGCGGTGACTCTTCATTGCACTGGCCTATTCACACATGCATAATAAATGCCGTGGTAACCTCTAGTAAGTGAAAAAAGTACAGTGGATTTAGCTATTGTCTGGACTTGAAGCAACAGAAAGAATGGGAATGGCTGCTATCATTGCAGCAAAACTTATTAACCCTAGAGAGCCAAGGGAGTGGGAAAGAGATTCATTTTAAGTATCATCCAAACAAGAGGAGTGTCTATACAGGAAAATACATGCTGCTCTCATCTTTTGATGAGATATATATATCTCTCTCTGGGCTAAAAATCTGGATTGGTACAAAGGCCAACTTTCTATAGCGAAGGGCACGGTGAAGTTATCATTTTAGGCTTAAAATGTGTATATGTGTGTGTTTATGCATGTGTTTAATTATTTAAAACACTCCTCTATGATTATAAAAGTGGCAAAACCTAGGAAACAAGTGCAATATAATACTATTTTCTCTTGCTCTCCTAACATGCATATATCATCTATTTAAGTTTGGAGATCATTATCTATACCTACATTTAACAATTATATATACATATATGTTTCCTCATTCTCTTAAATTCTCATTTGGGAATACCTCTTGGACACTAAAACATTCTAAGAGGGAAATGATAAAACATTTAAAATATTTCTTTTCAAGTGTGAAGTGGATCCAGTGTTTTAGAGCCTTCTCTCAATAGTTATGCACAAATCTAACTCAATGATTGAGGTGATGCTATGCTGCAGTAAAAGTATTAACAGGCATTTAGCCACATTGAAATGTGTGTGATTCAGATGCTTTCAGGCATAATTGTGATGATGTTGGGATCTTAGCCTGAATTGGCAATGTACTGCAATTATTTTTTAAGTAAGTAGCATTTAATTGATTTGAGGATTACTTCTATGTTTGATATTGGATGAGATTGACAAATACCACTTGTCCAGAATATTTTAATGCAAATTTCACATGACAGAGTGTTCTGTGATGCCAAATGTTGCTCTTTGTTATTTTTCCACAAGGGGACATAATTATGATATTTCCATCAGTAAAATTATTTTACATTTTTTTTACAAAAGTTTGATTTATGCCAATGCAGTTGAAAAGAGACTTTACTGATATATTGTAAAAGTATTTCCTCTTTCAGTGTTTCCACAGAGAAATTACCAAATAAAGCAATATTAATACAGACTATTTTGAGTAATAAAGTTCAAAATATATCCATACACCATTTTCAATCATCATAATGGTTTATTAAGGGTAGTTTTTTAAATGATGTTGTGGAAAGAGACTGGATTAAGATGGAAAAACATGAGTTCCAGTCCTAAATCTGTTATTAGATTAATGTAATCTTGAGTAAGTCTCTTAATATTTTTCTTTTCAGTTTCATGTGCACCACAGGGTTAATGAAACCTACTTTATAATCTTTTTATTAATTTTTTTTTAGAGGTGAAACAAAGGGAGAGTTTATTGAAGAGAAAGTACACTCCAAAGAGGTAAGAGCGGACTTGAGCAAGGAGAGTGGCTCAAGAGCCCTATTTTATAATCTTATTGGGAGAACTAAATAAGCAAATGTATGAAATAATTCTAGTATAGGGTCTAGAACTATTAGGTATTCAGTAACTAATCATTTTAGTTTCTAAATTTTCTCCCAGTTGCAATGCTCTTTAGATAATAGGTAAGTTTAAGAAAATATTTGCAACAGGAAAACATTTTTGTGTAATTATGTGCCCAGATATTTTATCTGTGCAATTTTGCCAATGGATGTAGTTTGTTTAGGATTAAGGAGTATCTCTACACAAAAGTTTATTGTGTATGACTTCTTGACCAATTTCAGTATTTCTTATTTTAGGGAAAACCTTTATATAAAACATTAAATTTCAAGTAGGAATCAAATGGTTGAAAGCATGATGATAATAATAGTAAAAAAGTAAATTTGAATGCTTTTATATGAGACATGAGATTTGCAACTCTCTTTAGCTCCCAACATTCCCTGTTACCCTAGCAGCCAGTTTCCCTCCCTTACATTATCCGAATGAATTCTGTAAATATTTGCTTATTGTCCATGATTTCAAGCATCAAAATAAGCCTCCATTTTAAGGATGCATTATTAGGCAAGACATTTTCCCTTTCCTAAATTATAAGTGAAATGTGGAAATGCCTACTAGAGAGTCAGCAACAGTAATACAAATAAAAATACTTGTGTTCATCCACTATTTTAAACAGCAAAAGAACCAGCAACAACAACAATAATACCTGATTATATCAAAACAGAAAAGAACAAAACAAGTCAACTTTGACCCAAATAGATAAAAATGATCTGCTTTCATTTTTAGCATCAGGATGGTAGCATACTTTCTCAAGCCCTTTCGTAAGTAGTAGTATTTTCACCATGGGCAATTTTGTTACTTACCTATATTCTAATAGATCAGGAATCTTAAAAAAATTTAGAAATCCTCAATTTCAATTCCAGGCCTCTGAAAAACTGATAGATTTCTGTTGAGTTCTTGCTGTCAAGAATTTGGAGATTGTACCTTCAGTGACAGGGCCAAATACTCTTAAAATATTTTTTCTTTCCCTTCAATTTGAAAATAATATGTATCCCAAATGCTTTGATTTCTTATTGCAATTGTCATTACACTCTTAACAAAAAATAAATTCATGCCTACACATGAAATTAAAATTCAAGTTTTGTTTGTTTTGCAAAATTGGTGTATATTACATTCTGATCATTTAATCTATAGTTAGTATTTACCCAAAGTTTAATGTTCTTGGGTTCTTTAAAATTTTGCCTTTTATTTACTTACGTTTGCCTTCAAATGATTAAGAAGATGGAGTGCGGATGATCAAGTGAGGGGAATCTAGGTGCTTTAGTAATGTAAAGGGCATTAGATTCCACGAACTTAAAAACAACCTCATAGTTTGGGATCAAATAAGTAGGATAAAATGTGAAAGTGCTGATATGTTGTCCAATCATCAGAATTAAGAAAGAGCAGGTACCAGAGCAGTTCTAGAGATTCATTTACATATGTTGACACCTTTGAGACACTGGGGAGAAAATGTGACTGTCAGTTATTTCATTTTATTGCTTTTGTAAAAGATCTGCTGATTGTATTTTTTCTGCAGCTCAGAAATCATTCTGAGTTTTTCCTGGCTCTAAACATCATGCAACCACCTCCAATTACACCATTTCCTTTATTTTCTATTTATGTGATTTTTTCCCCCCAAGATGCTTCAGGTTTTATCTCATTAATCAGTAAAAACATTCATATATAAACATGAAATAATTTTATTCCTTTATTTACTCAAAACCTGAGTGTTGACATTCATGTATTTTCTGAAGCAGGCACTAGGGATGTGAAGTGTAATAAAATATGGCTCACAGACAATTAAATGTTCAAGAAGTCCTGACAATGAATAAAGTGATAAGGAGTTGCAGTATTTCATACCAGCTAGGGCAGTAGTTCTCAAGTTTAGCTGCATATTAGATTCACCAGGGGAGATGCTAAAAATTTCCTATGTCCAGGTGATACCTTAGACCAATTAAACCAGCATCTCTGAGGGTGGGTCCTGGGCCTCAGCTTTATTTGCATAGCTTTTGAAGTGATTCTAATGTGTAACCAAGTTTAAGAATCACAGGTCTGAATATCTGAAGGTGGGGTCTCCAAAGAGTTGAGACTTGAGTTTATTTAGACATATGAAAAAATGAGGAGTGTCACAATAGAAATAAAGGGCATTTTTTGAAGAGGCAGAGGATTATGAAATGACATACATTTACGCAACTCACAACCTATTCTGTATGGCAGAAGAGAAAATCTTTTTTTTTTTAATTCATTTTTATTGTTAGACTTATTGGGGTGACGTCTGTTAGGAAGGATTACATTGGTTTCAGGCATACAATTCTACGGTGCATTGTCAACTTGATGTATAGTAAGTTCACCACCTAATGTGACTTCTCTTTCCATCACCTTATATTTAGCTTCCCCCCCGACCCCCTCCCCTTTCTCCCCTCCCTATCCTACTCATCCCCCAATAAACATTAAACTATTGATTGTGTCCATGGGTTATTTGTTTCTTCATTTCTTTTTTCTTTGCTTTCAGTTTTATATTCCGCGTATGAGTGAAGTCATACAGTTCTTTGTTTTTTCTGTCTGGTTTATTTCACTAAACATGATGATCTCCAGGTCCATCCATTTTGTTGCAAATGGCAATATTTCATCTTTTCTTATAGCTGAGTAATATTCCATCATGTATATGTACCACAGCTTCTTTATCTAGTCATCTGTCGCAGGGCACTTTGGTTGTTTCCATGTTGTGGCCACTATGAACAGCGCTGCGATGAACATTGGGGTACATAAGTCTTTGCGGACTAAGGTTTTCAAGTTTTTTGGGTAGATCCCCAGAAGGGGGATTGCTGGGTCAAATGGTAACTCCATTCCCAATTTTCTGAGGAACCCCCACACTGCCTTCCACAGTGGTCGTACCAGTTTGCACTCCCACCAGCGGTGTACCAGAGTTCCTTTTTCTCCACTCCTCTCCAGCACTTGTTATTCCTTGTCTTGTTGATAACAGCCATTCTCACAGGTGTGAGGTGGTACCTCATTGTGGTTTTGGCATTTCCCTGATAGCTAATGAGGATGAGCATGTTCTCATATGTCTGCTGGCCATTTGTATTTCTTCGTGGGAGAAGTGTCTGTTTAATTCTTCTGCCCACTTTTCAATTGGGTTGTTTTTTTGTTGTTAAGTCTTATTAGTTCTTTATATATTTTAGATATTAGACCCTTGTCTTATGCATTATTTGCAAATATTTTCTCCCATTCAGTTGACTGTCTCTTTGCCTTGTTGATGGTTTCTTTTGCTGTGCAGAAGCTTTTTAGTTTGATATAGTCCCATTCATTTATTTTTGCTTTTACTTCCCTTGCCTTTGAGGACAAGTTCATGAAGTCTTCCTAGAAGAGAAAATCTTGAATGGACTGTTCTCTAAGGTTTCAGGGAGAGGCAGATAGAGAACTAATTATAAAGACCTTAACCTATTTATTTCCAGTAATTGTCATAGTGACATACTGGGGATAGGAAAGGGAGAGTAAATTCAGAACGTAGTGAAAGAACAGAGACAGAAGACTAGAAGTGGATGGTGATCAGGGAGAAAATAATAAACCAGGATGGGTAGTCTAGCGTCCTCTGGGAGGAGGCAGTAACCCAAATGATCAAAGGCTGAGGGACTGACTGGTCAAGGCATGGGGGAAGAAAAAGTTTTGATTAAGATAGGTCAGTTTTGATATGTAGTGTTGAAACAAGACTTAGAATTAATGTTTCTAGGCAATTGTTACCTCTTGTGATCTTTCATGATTTGCATCAAGGGAATAAATAGTGCCTGGGAAAGGGGGTGAAAGGAATTAGGTAAGATGGCCTATGTACTCTGTTTACTAGTTAGGAAGGGATCATTCACCTATTTCTAAACCTCATTTATTACTGCATAAGAAACTCCTAACATAGTGTTGGTTAAACAAGATTTTCTCTGAATCAGGGAGTAGATGTGGCTAAGCCTATAAGAAATAGGCTATCTTTACCAAGAGATGAAGGTACATGGAGGTTGATAGTGATAGATTCTCGCTAATCCACTTACAGTTACTACAGATTTCATAATGAGACCTCTGGTTTGCAAGGGCATCTCTTTTACATGGAATGTAGTTTTTAGCTATGAAACAGAAATAATCAATGAGCCATAGAGATTTGTGTACAGGCCACATCTTGAAGCTGATTTGCATGGAACTAAATGGGCAGAGTTTACTGATTAGCCACAGACAAGTATTAGTAAATACACTAGCACTCAGAAAATAAGTACTGTATTTTCCGATTGTACCAGCAAATTTAGAACCTTCCTGTAGCTATAATATAACCATGTAGCCTGCTTTACTGCCTATTACAATGGGCCCACTTTCTTATCAGAAAGAACATTTCTACCTGTGTATTGGATTCTACCCTGTTAAAAGATTTTGGTTGTACAGTTAGGTCCTTCTCTCCTTTATTAACAGTTTCCTTTTCACCACTGGATCATTGGCAACAACATGCCAACAAATTTGCTGTCTTTAAAATAACCCTCCCTGACTCACTTTCTCCTCCAGACACCACTCTTATTTTTATCTTCTTTATCTTAATCCACTTATTATCTCCATTTTTCTTAACCCTTCCAAGAGGGGTTTTCTATTCACTCTTTCTACTTTTTAACCTCAACTTTTTCCTGAACACACTCCAAGAGGATTTTCATTTTCTCTCTTCCCACAGAAATCATTCCTGTTAAAGTCATTAATGGCTTTCAAATTGCCAAAAATCAATGGCCAAATCTCAGTTCTTAATTTAGCTGACTTTATTAGCATCATTTCATAACAATTAGTCCTCATTTCTTGAATACTCTCTTCCTTTGACTTAGATAGGGCAATTTTTTTTTTTTTTTTTTTTTTGGTTTTACCCATACCTTCTCAATTTCCCTTATTTTTATTTCCTCTTCTTAACTTCTCTATTGTCCCTCATACTTTCTCTAGTTACACTCATTCCCCAGGTCATCTCATCCAGTTCCATGACTTTGATTTCTATCAATGCACTGACTCATATTTATATCTCTATCCATTCTTATGAGTTCTAGACTCATTTATCAAACTGTCTCTTTCAAATTCTCCACTTGCAGTTGAAATAGAGATCTTATGCCTCAAAAGAAATTCTTGATCCAAACCTATTTCTTCTTTTCCTCAATTCAATAGTTGAATTAGAATTCTTATAATGGATAGAATTTACATGATTTTCTCTTGGCTAGCTCTTAGACCTGCATTTTTTTGCTACTCTTTCTCTTGACTCACTACATATCTCCTTGCTGTTTTGGAACATGCCAGACACACGCCCATCTCCAGGCTTTTGCACGTGCGTCTCCCAGCCCTGGAATGTGTTTATTCCAGATATTTGTGAGTCCCACTCCCTTACTTCATTCAGGTGTCTCTGCTCCAATGTCATTTCTTCAGAAAAGTTTTTCTCTTCACCCTAAAAGCAAAAGTTTTCCTACAACATTCTCTATTCCATTTCAGTTTTTTTCTTGAAGGACTAATCACTGCCTGACATTTGTATTGTCTATTTACTTTTGCCTGTTTTTCTTACCAGAAGAAAAGCTCAAATTGGGCAGGATTTTGTCTGAATTGCTCCCTGCTTTATTATCAGTATCTGGAATAGTGTCTAACACATAGTAAGTAGCTTAGTAAATATTGACTGACAAAATCAATTAACCAGCTATTAATGAAATTAGCTTCTCTTGAGGTAAGAATGAATTATTTTTGTGTCAGAATGACCTGACATAGTTTCTTTTTCTATATATAGTTTCTTGATTCTTAGAAAACTTTTAAACTATGATATTAGAAAGTCATTATTTTTAAGTTTGCACCTAGATGTGTATTTGATATGCCCTCTTAAATAAATTTCTAAGCAATGTGGAAAATGGATTTTTACCTTATTCTAGTAATTAATCTGATACTTGAAATCAAGTAGGAAACATTAATTTCCCTTTGTTTTCTCAGAGTTTGACTTTGTAATGTACCCAAGAGTTCTCCTCTTTGATGCTTTTTTTCTACCTCTCCTCCATCAACAGAATGATAGATACAGAAAACACAAAGCAGAGGGTGGGAGCAATTAGTTAAACTCCAGTGACACATCCTATGTTCAACATCAATGGATAGGTTTTAAATGGAGCACAAAATGAGTTGTATTTCTGCAAAACTGACCAATACATTGAGCTAATCTGAGAGAAGCGATTTGGTACACACAGTAAAGGTTAGCTGACAAAGCAGATAGTTAAAATGGTTTTTATTCCACATTAAGATGTCACTTTTAAAATTAATGCTATACATAATAAAATTCTGAGTATGGAGGCTTATCTTTTTATGAAAATTTGAAACCTGAGCCATTTATTTCTACAACTGTAAACATAAATCGCCATGGCACATAATATGTTAGTAATCAGTTAAGGGTCCTTTGAGTAAATGCTCATGCATCAACAGCCTTTGAGAAATGTGTTAATTCTGTGTTTTCCCTAAAAAGAGGAAAGGTGAGAAGCAGAACTGAAAGCATAAGTGAGCAAAACTTAGAAAATAGTAAATACGTTTACAATAGGAAAACCTATTTACATGTCTATATTTTGTATTTACATTTCTATAGTTTGTATTTTCAGATTTATAAGGGTAAAATTTCATCTCCAAATTAAAAAGCAGACACTGAGTAATGTAATATAAAATTGATTTCATTCATCAGTTTAACTGAGAAGTATTAGAGCTGCCACATTGATATATAGCATCTAATCAAAAGAAAAGCACCCGATTGCTGATTTCAGTGGCTCATATGGTAATAAATCCTCAATCCATGCTAGAATTCTTTGATGTTCCTAAGCAACAGTAGTCCTCCAGTGACTTCATTATGATCATGTTAATGTGTTTTTTGTCTCAAGGGTTTGAGAAGCAAACTATAACTATTACAAATACTGGAATTACAGGAAAAAATCATAAATATCATATTATTTTGGTATTATAAATTGTTTTATGCATAACAACAAAGTAGATGAGGTTTACAATAATATCTAAGGCTTGGGGGCTCTTTTAGTACAGTAATTCATGAGCTTTCTAACCTCCGGCTGGGGACATATTGTAATTTACTTCATTTCTTGTAATTCATTTCAGGTTGGAAAGACTCTCAGGTTACACTTTCAAGGTTTCACAGGTGTAATAACTTGTGATGTGTTTGTGATTCTGGTGATGACTTTACATATTAAAACTGCAGCTCTCATGATATTTACACTGGAGCTGGCGGTGATAATTACCTAGGGAATGGTTGCTGCCAGCATATAAAAGCGCTTTATATAATTTAGTGGTTGATATCCATTTCAAAAATCCAATCTTAAAACATCAATGTTTATGCAAAGCTCCTTATTTTATAGTGATGAAAACCACAAATAGTAAAATATAATTTAGTTTAAATACTGACAAAGTAATGAGGGAATTTAGAAACATCAGAACTTCTGTATTCAAGTAAGAATTATCATCTTCAAGGGTGTATCTTAGTAGTTTGTTTCCTTAATTCAGTGGCGGCCATTGCTCAAAATATATTAACCCTGACTAAGAAAAGGCTTTTTTTCCTTTTATTGTGGTAAAAGACACATGAGATCTACCCTCTTAACCTTTTAAACTTAGAGTACTGTTACTTACAAAGCACCATGTTTCATAGCAGAGCTCTAGAACTTTTTTTATCTTTTGTGACTAAAATTTTATATCCATTGAACAGTATATTAGTTAGGATTCTCTAGAGAAAAAGAACCAATAGAATGCATACATATTTATTAATTATACATATAATAAAGAGATTTATTATAAGGAATTGGCTCAGGGAACTATGAAGGCTGAGAAGTCTCAAAATTTGCAGTGGCAAGCTGGAGATCAGGGAAGCTGTGTAGTTCCAGTCTGAGTCTAAAGGCCAGGAAACTCAAATTATTAATATTTTCTTGTTATGGTTTTAAGTAACCAGAAAGGCAGGAAATTACTGATTATACTAAGATTAAATAATATTTGTGAACAATTCGTGGATAATTATTGATATTTAAAATGAGGATATTAATACCAGTCATGTATTAGTTTCTAGGCGGGCCAATTTCTAGACTGTAATAATGAAAAGGTATTTTTAAAAAATCCAATAATAGATTGTGGAATCAAATTTAAGTTAGAATGTATTTCTCCAATCTTCCAATTCTATTTCTTTCTTTTCTCTCCTACCCATTATAAATTATAGTTTTTTAATAAATTAACATTTTATTGCATTGATATTTACTGACCCTTGGTATATTTAGTTTATATGACCCTGAGTTCACTCAGGGGAGAAGTATTAAAATATAATACAATCTAATATAATATAAATCTTGCAGTGCCTGACTGTAAGGGGCCAGAACTCTCTATTTCACATCAAACTTGTTCTGTGAGCTGTCCTAGAACTTCAAGCCCTTGAACAATCTATGTCTTTACTTGAACCTATTATCCAGCATGGCTATTCACCAAACAGCCGAAGCATTCTTTTTAAATATAAAATGTCAAATGAATTAAAAGACTTTTAAGAGAAAAAAAAATTAAAAAGTTACTTAGTATTAGGTAGTAGTATCGGTAGTTTTTTTCATGACTATGGAAGTCTTAATATATACTATTAAGGCTGGCAATACTGTATTATCAATACATCTGTATTTGTTAATTGGCTGAAAATATTTTTACAGTTCAAATTGAAGGAAAATAAGGAAAGAACTTAGAGATATGAATGAAATCTGAAAAAAAGTGTAGGGTGTAAGTTCTAGAGAATGATTAGTAATTGAAATTTTTAAAGAACTCTAGACTACTCTGCTAATTTGCATATATGCATATGTGTGTGTATATGTTTGGGTATGTGTAACTTTGCATGCTTGTAAGAAAGTGCTTTTATTCTTCTCTGTTTCATTTTAAAAGGCTATTGTGTTCACACTAAGGTGGTAAATAACAAAGGCACATTTTATTTTAATTATTAATCAATTTGCTTGTTAATACAATAATAATTAGGACCTGACCCTCGAAGTGTGGTTTGTGGCTCAACATCATGGTCATCACGTGGGAATTTGAAAGCAATGTAAAATCTCCAGCTTCACCCAAGACCTATTGAATTAGACTTTCTCTTAAGATCTCGTTAACAAGACCCTCACATGATGTATAAGTATGTTAAAGTAATCTTTAGGACATTTAATCTGGCAATGTTGAGGAAGCTAGTTGAGGGGACACACTGGGTGGCTTTGCTACAGTTCAGGTGCGTGATACTGAAGGCCTAAATACCACAGTGAGGGAGTGAACCAGGACTGGTAAGAGTTACAAGTCTTCCCCACAATCTGGGAAGATTTAAAAAATAATTCTCTGTCTTTTTTTTTTGGTTCCCTGAGTGGGGATTGAACTCAGGCTGTGCCGGTGAGATTGTCAAAGCCTAGTCACTACTCCACCAGGGCACCCCCTAAAAAATAATTCTCATGCCTAGGGTCCACTTTCAAATATACCTTTTCTGTGGACCTCAGGTAAAGCCTAGGTATAAGCATTTTTAAAAGCTCCCCTGATGATCCTAAAAGTGCAATCAAGGTTGAAAACCATCGCTCTATGAATTGAAAACTTTAAAATAAGCTATACGAGGGCTGTCTGGAAAAATTCCAGCCATAAATGACTTTATTTTTCATATTACATGGCTGGATATTTTCTGGACAGCCATCGTTTATCTAATATTTGTAGAGAGCAGAGTGAAAGTAAATAAGGGTGTTACATAATAGTAAAACAAAGTGAATTAGCCTTTTAACTGTACAAAAAGTCCCCACTATTTATTTACAAACTTTGATTTAGATTTTATTATTTTTAAACATGTTGCTTTTACTCACTTGGGTCTTAAACTGTCAAATAAAGTTTGTCTTCTCCAGATTTTACATTGTATGGAATTTTTGTTCATGCTTTCAGCCTGTTATGCCTTAAATCAACTTTCTAAAATATATTGCCTGATTAAAAAAAAAAGCAAAACTAACCACACAGAATAAATTGTTTCCTGTGGGTAATCATAAGGCATGAGTATTATGTATCTAATTATGAAATTCAAACTTCTTGTTAAGAGACAAACATTTCATTAAAAAGTGAATAGGATGTAAGAAATATACAGAGGCAGATGGTTAATGTAGTGTCAAATAATTTCAATACAAAAGTGTTTTCTTGTTCTTTTTATCATGAATTTATTATGAATTGTCAATGTTTCTCAATATTAATACTGGGGCTTAGTACTAATATCTTCTTTAAATATTCTATTGCACATTTCTTAAACCCAATTAGTGTAGAACCAGCAAGAATTTGTGGGCTACACATTCAGAATTTGTTGGCTGTGACTTTCACAGGGTGTAATTGTTCACGAAGGTATTAGCAGTATCAATTAATTTTCAAGGTCCAGAACTTCAACCAATTTCTTTTTCTTTTTTCTTATTCTCAGATCATACTTTCTATTTATTTTATTGTTCAGAGAAGGACAAAAAGAGCTATTTTTTTCTTTGAACACATACTATTTGTAATACACTGTACTAGAAGCTTTACATGCAAACTATTTCTTATAACCGATTTACCAGATAGCATTAAACTCAGGTCTGGCTGATTTCTAGCCCATGCACTTTTGACGAAATGCATCATCTTTCCTTGTTAAATGTCTCAGAGTTCAAGACAGTTTATATTTTATATTATTTAAGGATTAGAAAGGATCCTTTATGTTAGAAAGGATTTTCTGCTACAAAGCATCTTTTTTTGCAGTTGCCAAAGTAGTAGTTTTGTAAAACCCTTTGCATTACTTTACACTGTTGTTGAAAATCCTCTCCTTTCCTTCTTGGTATGAAGTCAGGAGGCTTACTGTCAGAGTTCTGCCCACATCTGCAGAGTCTTCTGTATGCCCACACCCACTGTGGACCCTGTCAAACAAATTTACTTTAGTTTTCTGAATCTGCCTGAGATCTCTGTTCCCCTGAACGTGTTGCACCACACCGTAATAGATGTTCCAGTGTCCGATCCTATATTGTTACATGCTCAGCTACATGATGAGCTACATGCATCTGGGGTAGGAAGTTTCTGGAACACTGACCCCTCTGCATGTTTAGCATATGCGTCTTCCTGCTTCACTGTCTGAGGGATTTCTCTGGCACTACAGAAGTTTGCCATGCAGAGTTGCAACCTATATGGGTGGGAGAGAGCTTTGGCCAATAGGAGTCAGAAGTTAATGGACAAAATGCTTCAGCTTTTCTATCTACCAGTGGGATGATTATGAAGCCCGTTTCACATGGTTCACAGAGGTACCACACTGGGATTTAGTCCGTAGTGGTAACCTGTCTTTAATGCACCTTTGATAGTGGCCTTTCTCCTTTTGCTGTCTTATATATTCTTCCTGGAATCACCTCAAAATAAACAGCACCCTAAGGTCTTCTATCTGGGTCACCTTTTGGGAGACCCAAACAAATTCCCACATCTAACACAACTCATTTCACATTGCTTTAATCTTTGTCCTCATGTCTATGTCTTCCACTAGATTATGAGAACCTTGAGACAGTTCTGGTATGCAAAATTCTAAGATGGCTTCCAAGATTCTTCTCTCCTGGTGTATATGCTCTGAATAATCCCTCTCATCTTGAGTATGGGCAGGACATGTGAAAATGAGGAGATAGTCACTCTTTTGATTATGTTACATTATATGGCAAAATGCTGATTATGTTATATTCTATACAACTCTATTTTAGTGGACTGAAGTTAGAGATCCCCCTGCTGAATCTTGAAGCAAGCCACCATAAATTCTACGGGTTCAAGAAAATGAATTCTGCCAACATTCAAGCGACTTTGAAAGAGGACCCTGAAGCTCAGATGAGACTCCAGACTGGGCTATCACCTTTCAGAAACGTTGTGAGATCTGATTCCCCAGGCAAGCCATACTTTGACTCCTAAACCATGGGAACTGTGAGATAATAAATATATGCTGTTTTAAGCCATCAAGTTTGTGATAACTTGTTACACAGTATAGCAAATTATTATAGACATGTATCTATTCTTTTACAATTTTTTATATGATAAAATATTTTAATATACAAAAATATTGAAGAATAATGCAACTAGTATCCCATGTGCAGTATAAAGCTTGAACAAACATAGACGTTTTCCAATATTTCAAATATTTTTTTCAAGAATAGAATACTACAAATGATGTTGAAGTATCCTTTGTAGGCTTTCCTAAATCTGGTTCTATCACTTTCTCCTGGGGAGCAATGAACTATTCTGAAAATAGTATTCAACATTACCACGTATTTTTTAAAATTTTATTTTACTGCAAGTATGTATGACTGAAAATACCATATACTACTGTTTTGTTGTTTGATCTCTCCTTCTTTAAAAACCATGTAAAAAACCATTGATATGTTTTTTGTTGTTAATTTCCCTTTGTAATATCGTCCAATTTTGCATTATGGATAAGCTAACAAATATTATGTTAGTTATGACAGAATCATTTAATGCTCACTGAGCAAGGATGTTCTCCATCACACCTGCCAGATCCTTAGCAGTTGGGTCGTGCCATGTGACAAATTCTGCCAACTGCCTGTTAATACAAGTCGAGTATGTTAATACTGGGTGGAAGTACTGAAGAAACCTGCAGAACACTAAGCTCATGTGTTCTTTGCCTTGGCAACCAAGGCAGCTGCCTGCTGAGACGACTGAGGCACAGTATGCAAACAGCCTGGATTTCTGAGTCACCACATGGATAACTGCTGATTTGCAGGCTTCTGAATTTGCATAGGACTTCGTGTGAGTGAGAAAGAAACCTTTAGTGTATAAAGCCAGTATAATTTATTATTGTAGTATAGCCTAAACTACTCTGTCTGATACAGAAGCACACAAGTTCACATTATTTTATATTCATGTTATTGTGTTCCTTTTGTAATTTAACCTTGTTAAACCCTTTGATTTTACTCTACTTTACATGATATTGATATTGCTATGCTAGTTTACTTTTGATTGGTATATTCCTCTATTCTTGTGATCATCTCATTATTTTCAATCCTTTGTTTCATTTCAGGCATGTCTCTGGAAGTAGGCAATACCTGGGCATATTTTAAAAATCAGATATAATAGTTCTTTCCTTTCTTTTGGGTAATTTAATTCATTTACATTATTGGAATTACAAATAAATTTAAACTTATTTCTATGGTTTTATTTTATTGGAACTTTTATTTTCAATTCTTAAAAAATAACTAAAATTAGTTATCATGTGATATAATAATTAGTAGATCATACAGTTTGTTAGCCTGTTTTTTTTTAAAATCATTTTTTGTATTCAGTGCTGTTTTTATTCAGGACCTTTATTCAAGAATATATATATATATATTCAAAATATATATATTTAAGATCTATCTATCTATCTATAGATAGTAAGCTCCATTAGACTTTTATGTCTGAAAATTTATTTTGCCTTACCTTTGAATGATAACTAGCTAGATATAGATTTAGTCATTTTTCTTCAGCAGTTTGCTAATATTACATCACTATTCTGATGTTTATAATTGTTGATGACAAGTTTTCTCTTATTTGAATAGCCATTCCTTTATAGATAATTTGTCTTTTCTTTATGGCTTCTTCCAAGATTTTTTTGTTATTAGATATTCTATAACTATACTGCAATGTGTCTAGGATTTTTTTTTTTAAACTAGTGTTTTAATTTAGCTTTTGAGCTGAATGTTCTTGGTCTTAAAGTTTTGAAAATTCTCTTTTCTGGCTTTCTTGAGAAATAATGGGCAAATAAAATTGTAATATATTTAAATTGTACATCGTGATGATTTGATATATGCATACATTGTAAAAGGATTCCCTCCCATAGAGTTAAGTAACATATCCATCACTTCTCATATTTATTTTCTTTTGAGAACATTTAAGTTCCATACTTAAGAAATTTCAATTATATAGTACGTGTTATCAAGTATCATCATCATGTTATACATTAGATCTTCATACCTCATTCATCTTGTAGCTGGAAGTTTATACCCTTCTACCAACCTCTCTGCCTATTTCCTCCACCTAGATTTCTACTCTATATTTCTGTGAGTTTAAAAAACCACAAAATTTTTAATGAACAGTCCACTCACTTTTAGTACATTCACAATGGTGTGTAATCACTACTTCTATTTAGTTCCAATATTCCAAAATAAAATCCTGTACCCATTAACCATTTTCTCTTCCATTTCTCCCTTCAATGCCTGCAACCATCAATCTGCATTCTGTCTCTGTGGATTTAACTATTCTGGATAGTTCATATAAATGAAATCACACAATTTGTGACTTTTTGTCTCTGGCTTCATTTACTTTATGTTTTTAAGATTAATCTATGTTGTAGCATTGATAGTATTTCATTCCTTTTATGTCTTAGTATTCCATTGCGTGTGTATACCATGGTTTGTTTATCTATTTATCCCTTGACGTATGGGCTGTTTACACCTCTTGGCTATTGGGAAGAGTACTGCTGTGATCAAGCATGTACGTACATTTGGGTACCTATTTTCAATTCTTTTGAGTATATACCCAGTTTATACTTAGAAGAGGAATTTCTGAATATGATAGGATTTTTTCCCCAATAAACTATTATTTTAGAATGGTTTTAGATTTATAGAAAATATATTTTAGTACAGAGATTCCTATATACATCACATCTAATTTCTTTTTTTTTTTTTTTTTTTTTTTT